>MJUU01009995.1:0-47286 GCA_002080025.1 Modiolus philippinarum | reverse complement strand
AAAAAAAACCATAACCCCCCCCCCCCTCCCTTTTCAAGTTAAATGGTCGGTCCCTTAATATCTATTTAATTCCTATATTTAACTTTTATCCTTAATATTATCACTGCTTGTTTTTAAGAATGTACCCTGGTGAGAAGAAATTTTGATGTAATTAACTTTTTTTCAAACCTTGATTTTTGCAATGTTTTACCCTATAAATTAAACATATCAAGAAAAATTCATGGGTTGCTGTGCAAATTATTTTGCTACAGATGTTTGAAAGTGACTAATTTGAGCACTTTTGCGCATTTTTGGCATTTTTGTCGATTATTTTTTACTATTTTCATTGAAAAAAATCTAGCTTAGAGTATTGATCAGTATTTAACTTTTTCTCATACTTTCTGAAAAGCTGTAAATATAAGGAATGAACAAATTCAGCCACCAAAAATCTGATGTTGGTGTAGATAGAAAAAAAAATAGTTCCATTTTCATTCTTTTTAGGGGCTGTTTCAGCATTTCCATATTTCTCTAAAATGTAGATTTTCGAAATTTTTTAAATAGCTAATGGCTTAAACTTCAAGATTTTTATTGAAAAAATATTTCTCTCTCCCTCATTTGATTTTTGCTTTCCATATGTAATTTGTTCTTTCATATTTCGGTTAATGGCCTTCAAAATGATTTTATCTGATCTACACTGATGTGACTAAGTTGTCGAAAAAAAATTTTTTGCAGAAACTAAATTTAGGCATGATGTAAAAAGTAGTATGGTGGTTTGGGTGGAGTCTTAGGGTAAATATTTTGGGCTCAAAGAAATGTAAGATTTAGTATATTATTTTGGTTTGGTGGTGGGCTGAGGTCTTGGTGTCAACAGTTAAACAATAAGTTTTTTTTCTCAGATGATAATGTTGGCAAGTAATTTCTCTACTTAAGATATTTTATGCAGAACTACAGAACCTGACAATTGTTATCTCATTTCTAAACATGTTATCAGTTATTAATTTGTGATTGCTGAAGATTTTTTTTTTTTTTTTTTTTTTTTTTTGTTGAAAATGATTTTGAGGTTTGAGATGCAAAAAATCCACTTATGATTATAAGCATTAATTAAGAATGTTTCAAAATAATGTTAGTTTAAAATCTGTTTCTCCAAAAAACGAAAGGAACTCCTTTTCCGTAAATTTTGGTTTACAAAGTGAGACGACCCATGTGAGATCGATGCACGCGACCTCGTCTCACATGGGTAAATGACCAACCAAAAGAATTCATTTTTTTGATACAATAATCGTAACCATGACAAAACGTCATAAAACACCTGACTTCACAATTTAAAGTATACTCAAATGGCAACGACGTTACTCGTACAGTATATGCTACCAAATGTTTGTTGTCGTATTTTACGGAAGAAATAGCTACTTACATTCGAAAAAAAAATCAAAGATGGGGGTATCTTTCACTCATGTAAGAAATTCTTCATCTTATTCTCTAGTTTCGCTACGCTCCACTCGAGAAAAGACGGAATTTCTTACATTCATGAAAGATACCCCGATCTTTGATCTGCTATCAAGTAAGAAATTATTATTCTTACACCTTTAATCGCAGAAACCTTGTGATTATGGTGTAAGTAAAACTATAAAGGTTGTCTGTGCCGAATAAACAAATGAAAGGATATGAAATAAATACACACGAGAAAATTTCTCTACACAACATTGATAGAACCAAGCAGCAGAACAACGCTTTTATTGTTGTTCTTCATTTTGAAACCGCTATGAGGCCTTTAATAATGAGTTTTGCTCATACATCATGTTAAGTTCAAGACAGTCCTAGCACTACTGAGCACATTTTAGAGCTTATTCATTCCAAGATGTCAAACAAGGCTACAACCATGTCTTCAATGCGAGATTATCTCTGGAGTTTTCCAAATCAAATATTTAAAATTAAAACTTAACTTTAATATATTAAAGCTAATGCTATGCTGGTTTTGGAATTTTAATACAATATTTCTACAAACTGATTAGGCAAATAATGCGTTCAATTTGTTTTCTTATTTTGCACCAAGCCCTTGAAATCTTTGCTTTGTTTAGATTAACCAGATTTTTTTTTCAACAGGAAAAAGACATTATTTTCAGCAACACAATTTTATTACTTAGCTAGACCACTGATAAAATGTTTAGTGAAATAACAATCGTCAGGTTCTGAAGTTCTGCATAATCTGATATATATGATATAAAATATCTTCAGGGATCTACACTAACACTAGCCCGCTAGCCCAAGGCTAGTAAAATTTTATGATTTGAACCAAAAAAGTTAGTGTCTAAGCCTGATCTTAAGCAGAGAAATTATATGTCAATTTTATCATCTGAGAAAAAAACTTTATGTTTAACTGTTGAAACCAAGACCCAAACCCATCACCCCAAACCAAAATGCTATACTATATTTTACATTTCTTTGAGACCAAAATATCAACCCCAATAAGACCCCAGCCCAACTCGCCAAACCAAAACCCCATACTACATTTTACATTATGCTCTAAATTTACGGTATTCAAAAACAAAAAAAGTTACTATCTCGTTAAACAAACTATGTAATGACTAAATTATATAATCGGATTTTTTTTACATTTTCCTTGACTGCATAGAATCTACATTTAAATTGGTTATTATGCAATAGCGTAATTAATTCAAAACAGATGCAATGTAGTCGGTGTTTGCACAAAGATACATCAAATCTAAATCGATGTTTTTTGTCAAGGGCAAAATTCTCATCGAGGAAGACATCAAGAATATCAAGATTTGGCTGTGCATTATAACTAATTGCTGAAATAACTTAAATGAAGTTTCTGCAGATGGCCATTTCGACACTTTATGTCTCTTCAGTGCATATCAAGTTAAAACAGACGGAAAATCATAAACCATAAGAGGTATCAATGTTGATAGAGAACAAAAAAAACAATAAGATATAAATGGAATGCCAAAAACCATCTAAAGACACGAGGGAGATATACTCCTTAGTTTTAGACAAATTTTTCAAAAATATAAGATTTGCAGTTTCCACATAAAATCGGTTTTCATGAAACGTTCTCTGAATATGTTGTTTAATTTTCATTAGAAGCAATAATATTTGAGAAGAAATATTTGGGAAAAGTTTTTTTTAACTTTTCATTGGAAAATATTTTTTTTTATTGGCGATAACAGATTCTATACTCCATGTACATATAGCAGTCCGTATCATTTAGCGTCATTGTCATGTTACCGTTACTTTTAGGTCAGTGTACGTTTCTAGCGTTTAAACATATTTTGATTTCTGGTCATCCAAATATTTTGATTTGTGCACTAGGCCTACAGAGAATGACAACTGCAAGACTAAACTTTAACTAAGACATTGTTGATTTTATTTGGTGGCAGTTCAGAAAATTAAGACATGGAAATTGAGAATATTTTTATTTTATTATTTTTTTTTGTTGTTCAATACTATACATGTATTAATACATGTCAACTAAAATATTTAGTACCGAGTCTAGAATCAATAAGGGAAAGAAAAGATGGCCAGTTCTCTTTTTTCTGTTGCAAGGAGAGAAACCATAGAAATTTACGGAGAATTACATACATCTGTTGTGCTTGTGAATTAGAACACATTTCCAACGCACACATCAGTATTACTTTGCATTATCATGATTACCACCGATCAAAACCAGAAATTCCAGATATGTTCGGGGAGGGGCCAAGAGCAGCATTATCGTTCTTCGGCACATTCAGTTTAAATGAGGGGTCCGATTTACAGTATTATTTGTCGTGGAATTCTGATAGAAAGAATAACAAACGAAAGAAATGTTCTAATTTTTATGAGAAAAGAACTAAGTAATATTAGTGAATTGTCATGGTAACGACATAAAAACTGTGGAATGAATATTCATCGATTGATTGATTAGTTGAGTTTAAAGCCCGACATGTGAGCAGTATTTCAGTTATATAATACCAGGACAAGAACAAGTTAATTAATTAAAACATTTTTTTCAAATCAAATAAGGGTGGATATGGCAAAAAGAGTAACCAGTTTTGATTACCAGGCTGGAAATTTTGCATTCGATGTGACACGAGTGAGTCTGCTTTTATCGAGAAATAAAGAAAAGGTCTTTATACTGCATGTAGTAAAGCATTTCTCCGCTGTTTAGTCAAGTCTTTCCGTATTATGACCTGACTACCATTCAAAAACAGGGTATAACCTCAACTATCTCCTCAGTAGGACTCTGTACACGGAACCCGCGAAACAAATCCAGGTACAGCGGAAGGATTTGTGAATGATACGACACTACGGCAAGGGATATGGCATCAATTAAAAATCTTGTACATGAGGCCCACATGTGTAGTTCTGTACAGACATTCTGAATTAGACATTCCTTGATGAATCATTCCTTGATGAATTTACCACAAAACTATTTTCTATTTCTAATTACATTGTCTTAATATAAACTTGCAGAATTTTAATCTATATGTATCATCTCGGCTCTTCTGTCATAAAATAATAATATTACAGAAGTACAGATAAACTAAAATGTTGCATTCACGTAACAAAGTAAAATTGTTTGTGTGTTTTTCTTGGCTCACAACTAACCAGTTGGATACCCATTTTTTTTTAGGGGGGGGGATTCTACCTAACAACCATACTGTAAGGATTTGTTTCGATTAGGGCAATCATTTTCATCAATTGGATTTTCAAAATAATTGATTCCAGTTTTTTGTAAATTTCCTGAAACTGTCAAAGACCAATTATTATTTGAAATTCTACAAAGCAAACATACTTTAAATTTCCTTTTGATTAGGACAAACATTTTCCCTCATTAGATTTCAAAAATAATTGATTCCAAATTTAGTAAATTTCCCGAAAAAATTTCCCGGAAAAATACAATACCATATCTTTAAAGAAGTTGATTCAGCAAAGTACCTGTGCGTAACGATCAACAAGACCCTCAACTGGAATCAGCATTTTAACAAGATTGAAAAGAAAGCCAACTCCAGCAAGGTTTTCATAACATCAGCAATTGCCCAGCATTTCCAAAGCGCTTTGCTACAAAACACTATAGTTCGACCTTTTATGAAATGCTAATGCACAATGTGGGATCTGGCAACCAAGGAGAATATACAGAAACTCTTAGCAGTACAGCGAAGATCATCTAGCTTCGTAATGAAAGACCTATGGAAGAACAATCAGCGTGATAGCTATGCCGCAGACATTAAAATGGGAAACTCTACAAGAAAGGCGGGATAGAACCGAGGCTATAATGTTCTACCGGATAGTCATTGCACTAATCGCCATACCAGCAGACGAGCTTCTCATCCATTAAGCATCAAGTGACAGAGAAGGACACCAGCAACGCTATCTAGTACCATTTTCAAGAACAGATGTGTATCAAAAATCGTTCTTTCCTGAAATCATTAGAATCTCCCCAGATCGAAGAATGCACTACCTTTGACAATTTCGAAAGTAAGGTGCTGTTCGTCCAGGTTAATTCGACAGAGAGATACTGTTTTCATCCTGTGCTTATTGAAGCACAACGCACTGTATACATTCTACAGCATTTTTGGCACTCAGATGTTCTACTGGCATCGAGAAAGTATCATAAAATTCCTTGGTGGATGTTCTTTACCAAAAGAAGAAGATATATTCAAATATAGTACGTCATGTTATCCAATGGCATCGTGGGATTTTTACATGTTATGTACTAAAGGATTTGATCAAATGGAATAAACACCGTCTTATATATAAATGACTGCATGAAAGCAATGGATGATAATTGGGATAGGCCTTTTTAGTCATACAGAAGTCAGATAAAAATTTCGGCAAAGGTGCTTTTGCATATAAATTTTAGAGATGATTTTTGAGAATAATGGTAATTTATCCGATTTAAGCTTTTGTTCGACAAATAATTGACCACCATTAGAGAAAAAGTTTCAGGCAGTATCATCAACAAAGCATTGACTCTAGAATCCCTCAAACAAAAAAACTAATTACATAATGTCATTTTCATGTTGTTTGTGCAAAAGAAATTCTAGTCCATGATGTCTGTGCAGACATAAGGTGTCCAGCTCTAACCAGAAATAGACATTACGAAATAGGAATTTACAGCTAAACTATATTCTCTTTATAAGTAATGTCTTGATATAAACTGACAGACAGTACATCTATGTGTATCATCTCAGTTTTACTGACATTATGTAATAATATAACAGAAGTACAGATAAACTTAAAAGTTGTTATCACGTATAATAACATAATTGTATATCGTTCATATTTGATTTTTGTAGGTTTTCTTGGCTCCGAACAAACCAGATTATATATTTAAGTTGTATATTATGCAATGTAATCATTGATCATTAATGCAAATCAGAAACGTGCACTTAAGTGAAAAATTAAATGATTTCGGTTAACTTAAATAACAAAATACCGAGGTTACTGTGAATTTTGGTTCGACAATTTATGTCTCGTCAGTGCAGATTAAATCAAAACATTTGGAAATCCATGAAATGAAATATGTGTAAACGCTGATAGAGAATAAATTACCAACAGGATCTAAATAGGTGAATAGAGCAAATTACCAAGAGGATCTAAATAGGCTTGATTGACGCAATTCATAATGTCCCTTTGCAATTAGTGCCATCGATCTATTATGGACTTTTCTCGAAGGAGCTATTCTTTAAGTGTTTGTCTGTTGCGTATAGTTCACGAGCCTACATGCAAGGACACTATAAGCATCTAACACCACTTTTGGAAAACAGCTCTCAAGGGAGAATTTCTGTAATTTATTCAGTTATAATGCCGATTGTTATTGCAACGCCCAATTTCATTGGTAAACGTAATGAGAAATCAAGAAGTAATTTTATCGATATTCACCATTAGTCTGACAGAGAACTGAATCTTGCCACGAAATCCGCAATAGTGTTAAAGTTTCAGAGAGCAACATCAACAATGCATTTGCTTTAGAATTCCTCAAAAACAAAATGAGTAATATAATGCATCATCAAAGCTTTGCCTTTAGCTGATTTTGACTTTCTAGTTAGATCATATTTTGTAATTTGGTCTCTATCAGTTTTTAAACATCTTTGACTTTATGGTCTCCCAAACGTTTAGATTTTATCTGCACTGAAGAGACATAAGTTGTCGAAATGCGCATATGCAGAATCAAAATTCACAGTAACTTCGGTATTTAGTTATTTGTTACTACTGGGTCGATGCCTCTGTTGGTGGATTATTAGTCCCCGAGGGTATTCACCAGCCCAATTGTTAGTACTTCGGTGCTAACCCGAAACTGATTCTATTTGGAACCTTACAATATCTAATTTTTGTACAATTTGTTGAAACTAAGGAGTATCTCCCTCATGCAAAGCTTTGCCCTTAGCTGATTTTGGCTTTCGATCAAGATCATATTTGGTTATTTGTTCTCTATCAGTTTTAAACATCTTTGACTTAATGGTCTTCCAAACGTTTAGATTTTATCTGCACTGAAGAGACATAAGTCGTCGAAATGTGCACATGCAGAATCACAATTCACAGTAACTTCGGTATTTAGTTAGTTGAGTCGAGCGTTTGTGGTCCATTTCCTTCCTCACAAACCCTTACTAAATTTGGGTTATATTTCCTGGGTTTGCCTCTCTCTACAAGAAGTAACTAGATGAGCCATTGATATTTGGACATACGTAATTTATATTTCAACCCTGGATTTACTCACTGATAGTGTGACGGGTGCCGCTAGCGGAGCAGGACATGCTTACCCTTCCGGAACACCTGATGTCACTCCCAGTTTTCATGGGAGTTCACACTATGAGTGCCTTAGTTTTAAATGTCGTCTTTCCGTGCATTGTAGCTGTCTCACGTTCTTGTTTTGTCTTTGTTTTTCTCTGTTGTCGTTTTCACTTCAGTGTAAAAAATAAAGGATGTTGACGAATCTTATTGCTGAGATTCAAATATTCATTTGCTACAGAGCGATCAATGATAACCTGTTATGGACTTCTCTTGAGGGAACTGTTTTCGTTTCATCGTCTGGTGCGTATAGTGCACGAGCCGACAGGCCATGACACTGTATAGTGCAGAAGACGACAGGCGAGGACAGTATATACATTTAGCAACACTTTTAGAAAATGGTTCTGGAGGGGGGACTCTGCAATTTATCTGCAACATAACAGAAATAACTAGACGTCAGTGAGATGGCATCCACGCTGCAAGAATGTGACATAGAGGTTAACGGTTAAGGTCATGGGTCACCAACCATATAAATGATATGTCACCCTGAATGACAAAAAAGTTCTAGTCTGGACACAACTTTGTCATTGAAAAAGTAAGAATATGACCCTGACGTAAAAGGTCAAGGATCACCAACCATATTAAAGAGATCTATCAACATGCCAACTCTTAATAGCAGAAAAAGTTACAGTCCGGGCACGACTTTGTCATTGAAAAAAAAACATGAATGTGACCTTGAGGTCAAATGTCAAGGTCATGGTATGCGACATGTCGCCTTGGGGTGATCTAAAAGCCCATCTTAAAAGAGGAAAAAATATAGCCCGGACACTATTATTTTGGACGAACACTTTTTGTGGCGTGGCCCTTATAATGATTAAAACAAAACAATGAAAATACAAAGGCGGAAGTCCCATGTGGTACAGCCCCGTTGTCAGGTAAATATCCAAGTGTCAGGGAAAAACAAATGCCTGATCAGATATAGTTAAGCCTGATAATCCAATCAAATCGTAGGATTTTACTACTTCAGTTTTATATCGAATAGAAGAAAGCATACAAATAGATGATATGAAAGTGGGATAAGCCAATTCAATTACACATACATGTAAGTCGGATGTAAATTTCGTTTAAGGTCAACCAGTGAGAACCATGTAAGAATAAGAATTATGATACTTTATCCGATTTTTCACGATTTGTTCGACGGAGAACTGAATCTTAGTACGAAATCTGTAATGCTGGGAAAGTCACAGGTAGTAAAAATAAAAAAAGAATTGGTTCTAAAATCCCTCAAAAAGGAAATTAATATCTAGCCTCTTGCTTTCATGGTGCAAGTCTTGTAGAGACCACAGAAAATATAGAACATGATGCTGACATGACGAGTTCTGTGCAGACATAAAGTGTCGAAATCTTATCCATAATTGGCATTTCTTGATGAATTTAGCGCCAAACTATTATCTATTTTAACTTAACTGTCTTACTATAAACTAGCAGAGAGTTGATCTAAATGTATCATCTCTTCTTCTGACATAATATAATAAAAACAGAAAACTGAAATGATGCTATCACGTAATACACAATGTATATCGTCCATATTTCATTTTTTGTATGTTTTTCTTGGCTAAGAACGAACTAGAATTTACATTTAAGTTGGATATTATGCAATGTAATCATTAATGCACACCAGAAACATGTACTTCAAAGTAAGAATTAAGGAATGTTGATGGATCTAATTGGCACAATTCAAAATATTAATTTGAGGTTAGTGAGATCCATACTAATCTATAATGAATAAACTGTTGTCTCGTGTGCACGAGACGACAGGCGAGGACACTCTATCCATCACTAAGATAACACTATAGTAAAACGTCACTGGAGACGGAAAGAAAACAAATAACTAAAAAGAGGCATATATATATAAACAGTATTCCACACATATGTTCATCCAGGTTTTGATCTTTATGACGTGACATTTTCTATACTTTGACGTGCCAAATAACAAAAATCCGAAGTAACTGCAAATTTTGTTTCTGCATATGGCCATTTCGGCAACTAATGTCTCTTCAGTGCAGATAAAATCTAAACATTTGGAAGACCATAAACGCATCGATGTTTAAAAATGAAAAACTGGTGAATCTAAAAACTCCAATATAGTGACGTCTGATTATCCCAATCAACTAGTGCGGACATAAAGATTCGCACTCTTATCCAAAATAGGCATTCTTGGTGAATCTACTGACAAACAATTTCTATCTTAAATTAATTATCTTAATATAATCTGGCAGAAGGTTAATCTATGTATATCATTTTAGATTTTCTGACATAATTCAATAACCTAACAGAAATGCAAATAAACTGAAATGTTGCTAGATCACGTAATACATATGCAATATCGTTCATATTTTTTGTACGTTTTTCTTGGCTCACAACAGACCATATTATACATTTAAGTTGCTTATTATGCATATAACCATTAATGCAAAACAGATACGTGCACTTCAGTGTACTGTGGGCGATAATTGATCTACGAAACATCAAATGTTGATCGATGAGAGAAAAAGCGTAAAGACTTGACAGTGTATCAAAACTTTTTTCTGTGCAATATATATTTCTGATTAAAATTAAGACATAAAGATAAAATTTTTGGAAATTTCTTGCATAAACCCTCAATTCACAAGCCAATACAATAAGTCCAGTAATCACGCAGTGCTGGTGCATAAACCAAATTAAATGTTAGAAATCCAATTTGGGAATCTCTTTATCATAAAGCCCCTGAGCTGGTTTTGGCGTTACCTTTATTGTTATTCTCCAATCGAAATCATGGAGAAAAACTGTCAAATGTACATTTGTAACAGATTCGGGATTTAATCACATGTGAATGTCATTGCAAGTGCAAACTGAAACTGTTATCTGCAAATATCAACGACTATTTGTGTTCTAAAGGGTTTAACACCTTGGTTTCACATTCTTGATTTGACTGGCGCTTCTCAAGGTCACAAATCCGTCAAATCTTACGGATATGGCGTAGCCGAGCGTAATAGAGCAAAACCATTATGAGCCAGGGAGTAGCACTGGTCAAGCTAAATGCCGATAAATATTCATATAAATCTAGATACCGATCAATTTCTCAGAAGTAAAAACAATGTGACATATACTATGAAACGATTGATCAGTAGTACCTTAGCACTTGTTGAGGAGGATCGGGTATGAAAGAGTAGTAGAAATATACAAATTGATAA
Source organism: Modiolus philippinarum (assembly GCA_002080025.1). Lineage (NCBI taxonomy): Eukaryota > Metazoa > Mollusca > Bivalvia > Mytilida > Modiolidae > Modiolus > Modiolus philippinarum. The sequence goes on along the minus strand of MJUU01009995.1, from coordinate 36,346 downwards.
AAAGATATGTTTTGTATACTTACAAGTTTAGCTTTATTGGATTTTTTAATTGGGCCCATGTTAGTTATTTTTGTATGTGTTTTGTCTTCATTTTTCTTTTCTGTGCCGTTATACTCATGTTTAAAATGTCCTTGTTTCCGATGTTGACATTGTCAATGGATTGTTCGTTTTAGACTGACGGTTCGGTTCTCACTTACATGATTGTTAGTCGAGACTTTGACCCAAAATAAAAGATAATGACTGTAGCAGCATATATAGCAATAACAATAAATAGATGATCTTGCATATCTGACAAACTATTTTTGTTGTTTTTCTTGGCTAAAAACAAACTTTATTGTACTTTTAAGTTTGTTATTATGCAATGACGCTATGATTGAAAGCAAATACCTTTTGTCTTTCAAGGTGGAGAAAATGCTGATTCATTGTTTTCAAAGGTCAAACATCACGTTTAGGATAGCAGAATACGACTCCTTTTGGTTATCGATTGCGGGCACATATTTATAATGCCAACAAGGGACGTGGCTTTCGATACGCCTACACACCGTGGTGTGTGCATCGTCGGGCGAAAAATTGGGAATAAAGCTAAATTACTTTGCAAAAGAAATTTGAACATTTCACTTTAAAATGCCCTAAATTAGCTGCAAAGATTTGTTGGATTGATATGCCAAAACAACTGTTCATGAAATAAGTCTCTTCATTTCATTTCTCTAACCGAGGTTTTTTCTATACTCCTATGCTTAATTTTACGACAGGATATTATAGTCATCAAAAAATAGTGACGAGCAATAATCAAAGTTTCTAGGTTATGACAAAATTTACATTTTCCAATGACTGTCGGAAAGGTGTTTTTTTTAACCGCACTGGTTTCAGTGCAGTTAAAAAGCAAATATTTGAGAAATAAAATCATGAAATAGCTGACGTAGAGCAAATAACCAAATGGCCAAAATGGGCAAAGAACAAAACTTTTGAAGAGGGGGTACTCCTTATTGTTGCGTTTTTTTATTTCAATTAAAACCGTATGAAGTGGTTGGAAATGACATTTCCCATATCTTTATTTATAGATTTTCAGCTTGCCGAGTATTGGGTCGATGCCACTGCTGTTGGACCCGAGGTCCCTGAGAGTATTCACCAGCCCAATAGTCAGACTTGTCTGACATGAAAATTTTTACCTTGCTTTTTATAGAAATTTATTGTTTTTATCAAAATTCTAACCATTTAAAAATACCGAGGCTTCATTCCGTGTATGGCACTCGGTAGATGTCATTGGTACTGGATTTGGCCTCTTATTTCGATATTTTTGGTAATGAGTACTTCTTTTTAACTGCCTTTTGATTACGGCTCTCCATATTATTTGATTCTAATGCTGCTGATGAGAGGTTACTCCTTGAAACACGTGTACATCATTACGAAACTGACTGCTTTTTATGCAACTTGTGTTTTTTGGTTGTATTTTGAAACATTTGAAAAATTATTCAATGAGATTTCATAATTACTAGGTTCAACGTGGTTTTGAAGTCTGCATCTTTGATGACCAAAGCATTGAATTTTGAGTAGATTTTAAGAGATTTTGAAAAATTCAACACCGATTAGAAAAATGCGAAAACTCGATAAAAATTAGAAAAATACCAACACAATGATGTAGTTTTATATCCATACATTATCAAAGACAAGCATACCTTTCATGATATAATGTAAAAAGAATATGAATATTTACACATCATACAAAGATTTCTTCATTCGACAGTGGCAAAAACAGAAAGCGACAACATGATACAGCTGGTTACTGAAACTGACAATAAATTTCGTCACATAGATACTTTCCAAAAGTCTAAATCAATTTCTGGCATGGAGTCGCATCTCACTCGTGGGTTTCTGAAATGGAAAAGTCCGATATAAGTTTTTTTTCTATATTATTCGTTTATTCGTAATATTTCAATGTGCTTCCTAAGAAAGTGTAGCCATAACACATTGGCAAATAAAACAGATTCAACATGGCTAAAACCACTAGAAAGTTTCGTTGATGTAAGGAATCAAGTTTGATATGCAAATATATAAATAATGCACTTTAAAAAAAGACGATAATATGAAAATACAAATAAAATGTAGAGGAACAAAATACAATATAAATGGGAAAACAAATGTATGAAAGGATACTACAAGTCATTTATCTTTAATAGACTCTACGAACAATTTCTTGCACGAAAATTATACTTAAACTTAAGGAGAAAATGTTCTCGCCCACTATTGCCATTTTTGAAATCTTAAACATGAGGTATGATCATAATTATACAATATTTCATTATTGGTGGTTTGGATGAAAACAATATGATTCAATTGGTTTACATCACACTGAAACTTATACATGACCAAAGCAAAACTAAGCAATTATTTGATTTATCAAAACAAGTTAATATATAGGTTGTAATGATACTTATTCAGGCTCAGTTACATGACTAGCAACGCTTTTGTAATTGCTCACATTCGATATAAACGATATCGTGAAAGTTGATGAGACAGAAAGTGAACACAATAACCTAGGACAGGTATATGTAATATTTCGTTAGGATATATCTGTGATAATCACGTTCAATGTTATAATTCTTACCTTTCGCTTGGCAAAAACAATACATGTCTTTGAATAAAGGGAAAATCTAGGTTCTTACACATGATCAAGGAAAGTTTTGTTTTCTTTATCTCGTTCACTTGCGCTACAAAAAGATAAAAAATTATTATAATTATAATTGACAAATATGTTGTCATATGTAAAAGGGTCAGGATTGGCCAGTCGACGTTCTAACAGACTTGAAACAACAACAAAAAATAAAACACTGCAACTGTTATGTTTAAATCATCTTACAAGATTGTCCGAAAGGGTTATTGGGTGACCTTCCAGAGGGCCAATTCAAAATAAATGGAATCATGACATCCTGGTCTCAGTTGAACATTGAAAGAATTATATTTCTTGAAACCTGCATAATAATAGGCTGTTTCTTTCTCCGTTTTCAAGTCAATATTTATTTATTTCATTCCGATATCGTCATTCCAGAGTCACGCGTATACCAAATGACACTTCCTTTTCAGTTCACCTATAAAGCAATCCCGTCTCAAATAGATTTACTCACCGTCAGTAAAACCTGTAACTGGATGGCTACTCTCATACCAAAATCTGTCCCCTTGTTTCAAGTTTGCGAACTGTTGTGCAATGATGCAAGAAAATGTCGGGCCAATCGGGCTACCTGGTAAAGGTGTTTCAGTCAAACCACCAGTGAAAAGATCAATATCGTCACAATGCCTGAATAAAGGAAACAGCATAGTTTATCTGATACAGGAATATATGAATCTCTAACACCGGTGAAAGTGCAAGATCAAGAAATCTCAGACACCCAAGGGAAAGATTTCAATATTTCTCTGACGAGGCTTGCCGAGTCAGAGAACCATTGAAATCTTACCCGAGGGTGTCTGAGATTTCTAAATCTTGCATTTTCAACTGTGTTTGATTTATTTTCTCACATATGTAACCACAAAATGGAATTTGTTTACCACCACACGGTATTTGACATCTGACGTTCCTAGGCGACCTCAATGACGTCAGAATAAGTTGCCTGGTAATTTTCCGTCTTGTACTGTTGAGTACAAGACAAGAATATCTTGTACCCCTGAAAACAAGAACTGGCTTATCTTTTTAGTGAGAATAAAACTTTTTTTACTGGCCACAAGCTGGTTTTCATTTTTTGTGAAAAATTGACGTATCTTTTCATTCAAATTTAAAAGTTATCAGTTCAAATTTGCTTGTTATACTCATACTCAAAAAGGATACTACACAATTTTATCAAACTCATGACTTCGGTTGAGATCGAATTAAAATACATTTATGTGCAAGTCTAAAACCTTAAAGAAGAAAAATGTGGGACAGTGAATATCTTTGACATGTTAAGCACGGCGGGTGTTTTATAAGAAGCAGGAGAGGCTTACTGTACCGGTACACCTGATCTCACCGATGTATTTATTTGGTCTGTGTTGTTCATCTTTGTGTGTGTGTGTGTGTGTTTTCATTTTTCTTTTCTGTGCCGTACTCATGTTGTGTCTTTGTTTTCGATGTTGCCATTGTCTTTGGATTGTTCGTTTTGGATTTACGGTTCGTTTCTCACTTACTTTACTTACTCAAAGAGTATGACAAGTTATGCCAAAATCAGATCTTCAAAACATTGGATAAAAATGTTCAGTGATTTTTTTCATATCATCCATTCATGCCTAAGTATTTTGAAGTGGCATTAGTGACAACAATATTCACAAGGGGATTTCAAAATAGAAGCCATTGCATATTAAAAATTCCGATTATCTACGGTTTTTTAAATCGCTCGCTCATAGGAGAGTATCGCATATGGGTAGGGGCTTAATTATTTCGGTTAAAGCCTAGTACAAGTAAAGTGACATTACAGTATTGAGTATTAAAGTTAAATATTCAAAATTGGAAGTAAAATTTCATATTACATGAGAAGTAAATTGATTAGTTACCTATAAACTGTTGCCATTAGGTTTACAACTTCTGGTGTATGGTCTACTAGTCCTCCTGGACCAGCATAAAAGAGATTTGCAGGTTGCATTCCACATAATTTTCTCCATTCATTATAAGATGGGATTCCTTGTTCTCTGGCTCTTTGAATGTTTAATGCCACCAAATCAAAACTTTTCCCGCGTTCGTCCATGAACAAGAAGTCCCTAACGCCCGATTCAACAAAACGGTCATCCTTCATTTGTGGAAAGGTAGTCAACCATCTAGCAAAGTCGTTTAAGGCTTGTCCCATATTTTGTAAGATGAATTTGGGCTTGTCAAATGTATCGAATATTCGAGCATCTTGTCGTTCATAAAAGTTTCGATCAACCGTAGACTGGACATTTGGGATCCTAGTGTGTGGGAATCTCATGGCGGCGCCGGAAAATCCCATCATGATATCTGTTTTTACATTCATATCGTAGACATCATCACATCCCTGGGCCTTCGAATAAAGGCCATACCTGATCAACACAGAAAACAAATATACGGTTAATGCCGGAAAGAAGTGATGATATTCCAGATTCTCGCATTGCTTGTCGGGCAATGGGTAATTTTCAGTATTAGATTTATTCTGTGGCCAACCTTACATCCTCGATTTATCCTTTTGTTATCTACCATGCTAGGGGGGCTTATTTTACCATTTAATTATTTCGTGTATGACCGTTACGCAACCTTACTTTATTTGCCTATGTGTTGCCCTTTATGACTGACATTTTGTGGCAAAACTTTTTTGGTCATGTCAGTTTTTAATCATTCTATGGCTCTGTGAAGTTTCTGTTCTAGCCGTCTGTCGAGTGAGACGCTGGTTGATAGTGAATGACGCTGGTTGATAGTGAATATCCTTGCAATGGTACTTAGGGCAGAGTTGTATTGACGATATATTGAACATCTAAAGAAAAGATGTATATATACGGCGAAATTTGGTGCTGACAAAATGACAAAAGAAATCAAACAGATGTCAGAGGCATTGTCCTTTAAATTCATTAATTTCATGATGTCATTAAATGTTAGGAGATACCCAGCATAAATTCTATTTTTCTATAATCCATGGTCAAATCATGAAGGATCCGACCTTAATAATTAAAACGTTCTATTCAAAATGGACAGTAGAGTCGTGGTTTGAATCAGTTAAATTCCATTCTGGCTAACGCCCTATGGGGTTCAATTATTACTTATTAATCTTACCCCATCATTTTTCGGGGGGAATAAAACACCATCAACTTTTCGAAATTCAAGCACGCTTTTATTGTGCATTTTTATTTTCTATTAAACGAAGAGTAGGCAGTTGCAAGAGAAGGGCGTGTAGCTTGCCCCATGCTTATTTTCAATTAAACGGGGAGTAGGCGCTTTCACATCTTCGCCAGCCAAGGGTTACGACTCACTCCCCTCCTCTTCATATTTGGCAGATCAAGCTTGATTTCTGAAGCCTCAAATCCATAGTTTTGATTAGTTGCAGTTGAACTTGGCTGCATAATCATAATACATAAAATCATATATAAAACTTAAAGTGTGTATTGATTTTTTAATTTTTCAAAAATTCCAAGGATTTGTAGTATTTCTTAACTTTTGAGGGTTCATTTTCCATAATTTATTACAATAAAGCATACTAAAATATTACATCAAAGGGAGACAATTTGAAACTTGTGTCTCCAAAAATGTGGCTTGATCTGCCAAGGGTGAAGAGGAGAGGAGCGGATCGTAAACCTTGGCTAGCGAAGATGGCACTTTCAAGAGATGGACGTGTAGCTTTTGCATTCTTATTTCAGTTAAACAGAAAGTAATCATTTGCCAGAGGTGATCTATTTCCATACTATCAAGAAGCTGGCAGACGATCTTTTGTTGCTTGAAGGTAGGGTAGGTGATATCATAAGATAGTTGGGAAATGCTACGAAAGCTTGGCCAATTTCTTATAAATGAGTGATGAGAGACTCAAAAATCATGTTTTTCTGATCACTTTGATTTTTCAGCAAAATTGTATTCCTTCCAAAACTTTCGATTGTTCTTCAATATATATATATATAAATTAATCATAAACAATTTACACAGCTTCTGTGTGAATAACCTTGCTTCTGTAAACAAATCTCACCATACGATACACAAATTCTGTTTTTTGTCTATAAACAATCTTCAATACGAATTAATCTACTAGTAATGTATGCATATTAAATACAAGTTTAATTTAATTGTGTGCAATATTTGCAAGATTATGACAAAGGCACGATAAAGGAGAGTCTATCTATGAGACTGTTTAGCCCAACTGATACTAAGTTTTATGTAAAGCATAAAGCATGATTCTAATGCAACGTTTATGTAACTGAAGTTTTGATTGGTCAAAACTGACCGTCAATTCCACCATGTACACACCTGGGGCATAGTAGGTTGCCTGTTTAGTCTGGTTCCTTGTATGGTAACAAGTAAACAACTCAAAAATAGGACATGAAATGGTGTAATTGCATTAGAATCGCAAAAACAGTGCATTATTTGAATACCCGAGGGCGTCAATCTTGATTTGACGGTCAAAATATTCGTTTAAACTGAATTTTGACCGTCAAATCTGCAATTGACGCCCTCGGGTATTCATATAATGTACTGTTATTGCTTAAATACAGAACAAAGTAATTCTTTGGTTTGATGTGATCCTTGAAAGTCTTAATACGGTCTTAATTCATCAAGTTTATCTTATATTTTTGTATGTTTATAACGTTTTGTGTTAAATAGTCTTAAAACATAAGATTTGTATGTCCTTTTATAGGGAACAAATATCATTGACAATTAAGTACGGACTTGATGCAATAATTTCCGCTGAGTCCTCAGTGTTGAGTAATGTTGTCAACAGAATCATCTTTTGTAGGTTTACAATTTTCAACACTTGAATGTACATGTAATTTCACTACCTCACTTCTGGCATTTGCAATGAAGCAAGAGTTTCCCTAAAGTTCTACGCTAAACTAAATTAAGCTGTGGTAGCCAATTTGATTGAAAGTGCAAGTTTCAATTCTGAAAGACAACTATCTTAGCTTCATTTCAGTAAAGTCTGCTTTTTATCAATTTAGCAATTGTTAATGGAAATTTGCAGGTAAATTTTCCTGAGTTCAATGTTAAACAAGGCTTCAGGCCATTTTTGATTCGGCTTTGACCTGCGAGACACAGTTTTAAAATAACCACACAGAAAACAATTGTGATTAAGTACGGTTTTTATTTGCCAAAACTTTTAAATACAGACGATAGAAGATTTAATTATAAGGACTCAATATTCGGTTGGCAGCTGTATTTTACCTGAAAAAAAATCTTGATGGAATAGAACAATCAAAATACGTAAAATAGTACTCATAGGTTCTTGTGATTAACTTGTTGTGACGGACATTTATCTTGGATCAGGCCTAAAATTACGGACATAATTTTCCAAAGGAGTTGTTATAAATAGGCAAATTAGTTTCAGAAGAGGAAATTGAAGTTGGTAACACTAATTTTATTGAAAAAGGTCACTCCGAAATTACAAGACTGGTATATATCTTTGTGAGGCAAGGTTAGAATCTGCCTCCTCTCCTCNTCGGGGGGGGGGGGGGGGGGGGGGGGGGCTGGTCGTAAGCCTTAGCCAGCAAGGATGGTACATCTCAAGATTCACATGGTTTTCACCTAGCAAAATATTCGTAGCATGTAACTTCATATGAGTCACATGAAAAAGGCAATAAAGCCCTATGATCTATGTCTAATCAAAATAATGTATTGTTTTTCAGGTCACTGGTCTTCTAGGGTGTATGAAAGACTGGCATATCCTTGTGAGGCAAGGTTAGAATCTGCCTCCCCTCCTCTTCAGAGGGAGGCTGTTCGTAACTCTTGGCCAGCGAGGATGGTATATCTCGTGATTCCAGTCATTTTGACCTAAGCGAGATTTTCGTAACATGTAACTTCATGTGAGTCACATAAAAAAAAGGCAACAAAGCCTTATGAGCTATTTCTAGTAACAATAATTTATTGTTTTTCAGGTCACTGGTGTTCTGGGATACATGTCATTGTACATAACACCAAGGTGACGTAATATTATGTTTTTGGTAAAGGAAACACATAAAATGCCGGGGTGAAAGCTAACTTAGTTACAAGAGTTGTCGCATTCATATCATTTGAAAGGGTTAAAATTAATACCGCTGAATTTTGCGCAAAGTTAAAACATTTATTTTTTGATTCAGCATTATTTCCAGCTTTTCAAAATCAAAATTACCTTGTCATGTACTCCTGATTCAAAATAGTTGGAAGTAATTCGTTGTAGACCAAGTGTTGTTCTACAGCTGTTATAATTTTCCTTGCTTCCTGGAAAACAGTTTCATCATCCCAGTGGGGATTGAGAAGAGACAGCGTTGTTGCCAATCTGTTGTGTTCTCGTACAAATATCGTATGCATCACAGTTAAACCTGGCACGTGATTAACTCTGAAGTCACCTTTCAAATAAAAAGATATAATTTTTGAGAGCATATATAGTCAGAATATCAAAATAGCATCACAACTTTCTACATAAATGATCATTTCTCGAAAGTTCATCACTGAGCTAATAAATTTACATTTGTGAGATATAAATGGACCCCTATTGCTCACAAGTAGGCTACCTAAACAAGGGTATGCTACCCATAACTTGAAGTAATCACTCCAAAACTTCTACGGTCGACATCACCGTCTTTTGGATCGCTATGGGATATTTGCTTCCCAGATGACAACAGATCTTTCTCTTTGAAAGCTGAATTGTTGTTTCCTCCAACGGATTTGGCATGTTCAACACTGTGAGTGTTTAATAAGGATTAGGAGATGCTTACTCTACCGATGCACTTCATCTCACCCTTAGTTTTTATTGGGTTGGTGTTGTTCATCTTTGTTTGTGTGTGGTCTACTCGCGTTATGTCTTTGTTTCTTTGCTTTTTCCGATGTTAACATTGTCCTTGGACTATTCATTTCAGATTGACGGTTCGTTTGTCTCTTACTATGAACTCTTTGAATACTGATTTCCAATAGAATCTTTTACGAAAACTGCGAAACTACTGTTTTAATGTGGAAAATCTTGGAACGCTCACTCTTTCATTAAATTTACAACGCCTTACTCTATGTGTGATCTTTACCTAGGAAAATATATGTACAGACACTACTCTTGCAAAAAAACAGCGGTTCTGAAGCTTCGCGAAAATTTTGTACAGAAATGCACTAAGTTGATGTAGTAAGTATATAACTTATTTGAATATTGTCTGCATGATAGTTAAAATATCGAGACCATATTTGAAAGAATAAATCTTATTTTGGAATTCTGATTTCAGCAACTGTCTGATTATTCTTAATAAGGAGTTCAATGCTTCAGGTCAATACGAAAGTGATCACTTTTAAAACCATGTGTCTCTTGTATGCTTTTCATTACGCATTGCATCATTGCATCATTTCTTGATATGTATTTGTGTGCTTTCAGATGGACATTTCACATAAAGGTATAAACATTACAAACACATGTTACCTGAGTCCATACAGTAGTCGCCTGGCATTTCTTTTATACAATGGTCTTCGCTTGTCGCTGGCAGCAGACCTAGTACTGTTATGTTCATCAAACCTAAAGAAGAAGAAATGAACTATTTATGTATTTGACTGAAAGAATTAAAGCATATTTCAAATACTATGAACTTATGGACTGGGTAAGAGTAGAATTTTAGTTCATGTCCCTGAATTGAAGCTATAGTCCCGATGCTTTGTCCTAAAACCAGTCAGAAAACATTAAAATGTAAACACTGACCTCATTGGTAATTTAAAAGGATAGTCCACTTTCTGAACGAGAAACTAAAATTGTTGTTTTATTTCAGCACAATGTAAAAATTAAAACATCCACTCAATTGTACATGTATAAATGAAAGTTGATCTTATTAAAAAGATTACATCAAATTACATACAAATTACATACAAGAACATCAAATATTAATATTGAAATTCAAATTTTGTATCCACTGCAAATTAACATTGAACATACATAGAAAGTTTTATTTCTTTATTAGTAATTCTAATTTTAACTGTTACCCATAGAATGTTCTAATCTAGAAGAAATACAAAAATCGCAAGTTGCATAAAACAGTTAATTGTGTTATGCTATACACGTGTTTCAACGAGTGACCTCTCATCAGCAGCATTCGAATCAAATAATATGGAAAGCCATAATCCAAAATTAGTCCAAAATGAAGTACTCATTACCAAAAATAACAAAATAGGACACCAAACCAAATATTAAGGACATCTACCGAGTGCCATACATGGAATGAAGCCTCGGTATTTCTAAGTAGTTAGATTTTATAAAAACGGTAAATTTTTATAAAACGCAAGGTAAAATTTTCATGTCAGACAAGTCTGGCTATTGGGCTGGTGAATACCGTTGGGTACCTCTGGTCCACCAACAATGGCATCGACCCAATGGTGCAAAATACAAAAAAATACAAGTTGCATAAAAAACAGTTATTTTCGTTATGCTGTACACGTGTTTTAAGGAGTAACCTCTTATCAGCAGCATTAGAATCAAATAATATTTAAAGCCATATTCCAAAAGTGGCCCAAAAAGCGGTACTCATAACCAAAAATATCAAAAAAGGAGGCACAACATTTTGGTTAAATACTTCAATGTTCGATTTGAAAATGTTGGTTAATAATTAACGTTAATAGTTATATCATGCCCAAGACATCAAAGTGGATGAACATTGAAATAGTAGAGAAATAAACATCGAATCGAAAGGACCCTTTAACATGCGCAAAATCAAACTTTTCCAATATTTAAGTAAACTTGTCTCCAATATTACAGCCCATAATTTTTAGGGAAGGTTAAATATAACAATACGGATGGTCAAACCAGATTTTAAAAAAAATACATCAGAAGTGAATAACCTTGAGGACTTATTAAAAAAAAAGAGGTTAAAAATCTCAAGAAACCCAAAAGCGGGGTACTACTTTTTCAACTCTGTTTAGGATACAAACCTCCGAACCCTGTCCGTAGTCTATGTTGCTCTTCAACATCAGTTCCATATATCTGTGAGCCATCTAGGTAAGCAGATGCTTGATTTAAGGGTGACCTAATACCTGAAAAAAAATGTACCCTTATAAATAGTTTGAACACATGAGCTTATCTTTTACAGTTTCATTTTTATTGGTTCAGTGTTGTTCATTTTTGCATTTGTGTCTACACTTTTGTTTTCTGTACCGTACTCGTGTTATGTTTTTGTTTCAGGGTGTTTCTGATGTTGCCATTGTCCTTGGGTTTTTCGTTTTTAGACTGACGGTTCGGTTCACATTTCTAGAATCTAATTTGAGGACTTGTTGATGTTGACAAGATCATGCATAAACAAACTGAATGACAAAAAAATCATATTAAAAACACGACAAATGTGGTTTGAATTTGAGTTTCCCAAATTTTCCTTTGCATAGGGCCTGTAAGTCTCGTCATGTGACACCGAGAAATCACGATAATATTCAAATTTGAAAACGTTTCCCGCCAAAATATGACGTTGTGGGATTATGACGTCCTTATTGATTGCTTGAAACGTCATATTTTTCTGTTAAAATTCAACTTACGGGTACAATTGATGCACCCGGAAGTCCCAAAATTGGACGAGACTTACAGACCCTATTGTCAAAATAAATTCTGAACTACCACAAATGGCACATTCGTTGTAATCTGTTGTAGACTAAATAGTCATTAATGGTGATGGTTGTTTTGTAATTCTGTTGTCTTACTACATTCGATCAACATCAAAAATTGGTTCTTAGAACAGGTACCATTTATTGATATAAGGAGTAATCATATAATACAGTAACCTAGTTACTAACTGAACTTTTATAGTTTGCTCTAAGTTTACTGAAAACAAATCTGCTTAATTGCATGGTACTTGTCCTTGTACTTAATTCCTTTGAATTCTGGGCAGATGAACTTTGAATAAGTACTTCGAAGTAAAAACTAGAGGCTCTCAAGAGCCTGTATAGCTCACCTGGTCCATGACTGACATAGCAACCCAATATTAAAGTGTCTGATTTTCTAGAAGTTTCAAAGGAGAAAATCTTTGAACGTGTTTTCCCCCATAGGGTCCAATGTTAAACAATGGTCCCCGCTGGTGGCCATCTTGGATGAGGTGCAGACTTGTCAGACATAATTTTTAAGAAGACCATTAAAGGCCTATTGTGACCAAGTTTGATTCCAACTGACCAAGTAGTTTCAGAGAGGAATGTCTTTGAATGTGTTTTTCCCATAGGGTCCAATTTTAAACTATGTCCCCCGCAGGCGGCCATCTTGGAATACATGCGGACTTACCATACACATTCTTTGATAGGTACCGACTATGGACAGTTGTCACCAAGTATGGTTCCAATTGGGCAAGTAGATTCAGCAGTTTCCAAGGTAATTTAAAGCCCCACTATCCATTACAATCCATTTTAGACCATCATTCAAAAAAAAAATTGGGCAGGGGTTCCCCTTATAATTCAGATAATACATATTGCTGAAATCAAAACTTTCCAAGTCCCCCTTTCCATAAAAAAATTTTGGCAGGGGTTCCCCCTTATAATCTAGTTTAAACATATTTCTTATATCTTGAAGAAAACTATGAAGCACAATACTTTTTTCAAAGATTCAGTGTTCTGGTTTGGTTTCAATGGCAACTGAAAGCTCCACTATCCATTACAACCAATTTCAGACCAACATTCAAAAAAAAAATTTTGGCAGGCGTTCCCCTAATAATCCAAGCAATATGCATTGCTGAAATCAAAGCAATGCAAATCCCCTTTGCAAAAAAAAAAATTGGCAGGGGTTCCCCTTATAATATAGTTTATACGTATTTCTAAAGTTTTGAAGACCAGAGGCTCCCGGGAGCCTGTATTGCTCAACTGGCTTTCAGTTGCGACAATCAAGCTTACATTGGAAGTTATACAGTTGAACTTCAGTCTCTAAAACTTTGGTAGCTGGAACACCACTAATATCTTGAACTGTATTTAAAGTCTGATCATGTTTTACTATATTTCTTTGTTTGGCTTTTTTGACATAAAACGTTCTTGCTAAGGACCACTTTCGACACCAGTTTTGAAGTCGGAACATCTTTTTGTAAATGGCGGGCAATGACAATTTTCAATATCAGTTTTGAAGTCGCAACATCAATATCTATTTGGAAAGCAAATTTCATTGAAATCGGACAATGTTGGATTTTCCCGCCTTTTTTTTTTGGCGGCCATTTTGAAAATAGCATTCAATGAACAATTCTTAACATCGGTTTTGAAGTTGCCACATCAATACCTATTTCGAAACCAAGTTTCATTGAAATCGGACAACGTTGAATTTTCCCGCTTTTCTCGGCGGCCCCTTTTGAAAATAGCGGTCGACAAACAATTTTGAACACCGGTTTTGAAGTCGCAACATAATCCAAATTTCATTGAAATCAAACAATATTGAATTTTCCAGCCTTTTTTTGGCAGCCATTTTGAAAATGGCGGTCAACGAACGATTTTCAACACCACTTTTGAAGTCACCACAGCATGGCAAACATTTTATCAATTTACACTTAACCTTCATTTTAACTTTCATCTTAGATAGTTTTGGAAATAAAAGACGAAAATATGAAAATTTTGAAAATTCTGTGAAAAAAGGGCTATAACTCCCAGAAGGGTTTTTGAATTTTCTCCAAAATTTCAGGGTGGGTAGATCTTGACATGCTGAACATTTTTGCAATCTGTTGTTGACCTCTATCTGCTATAGTTTCTTTGATAAAGAATAAAAAATATTAATATTTTGAAAAATTTTCGGAAAAAGGGCAATAATTCCAAAACTGGTAATCAAATTTTCTTCAAAATTGCAGAGCAGGTAAATCTTGCCAGGGTGATCACTTTTACTCAATGTCAGATTTTTGATATCTGTAACGGTTTTCGAGTTATTTGCCAAAAACAGCAATTTACCCCTTTGTTCTTTTTTTAGTAACAGCAGCCATGTTGTTTTGTCCTCGGGTGCATCGGACATAATTTTGAAACAAAATACCCCGATAATGATTAAGGCCAAGTTTGGTTAAAATTGGTTCAGTGGTTTTAGAGAAGATTTTTGAAAATTTTACGACAGATGGACGGACGGACGGACGACGGATGACGGACGCCAAGTGATGGCAATACCTCACCTGACCCTTCGGGTCAGGTGAGCTAAAAAAAAGCAAACTGATTCAAAATTGAAATTTGTCTAAAAGATAACATTTATCAGTAAACAATGCGATAGTGTTGCTTTACAAAGAGAAATCTCCATTTTCCATTACAAAATCGAAGTGATCATTTTTCTGCAACTTTTGCAGGTATTCGTTTTTCTTTTGAGTTATTGAATTTTCCTTTCTATTACAGATTAAAGTAAATAAGTACTAACCCATATCACAATTCTTCTTAAGTCCAGGTGTAGCTCTTACAAATGTCATACAGGAGTCGGTAAACCTTTCATCATTTGCGGGAATAGGAATAGGCAAGCAGGCAGCTCTGTCAATATTAGGGAGTTTAAATGTAAAAAGTCTTCATCTGGTGTAACAGGCGTTATGCTCTATAGCATTTTTTGGAAACTGTTGTAACTAATTTACAAATGGAGTTTTCTGAAGAATATTTCGGATACAAAATCAAAGACTACATGTATCCAATTGGTTTCATGTACATTACCTGAACTTTTTTGTGATATTTTTCACTCGTTTGGAACCAATTAAATTACCTAGAACCAATCAAATATTATTAATGACAGCTTTGATTATGAACACAATGATCGCCTGTGACGTAAACAAGACCTACTTTATCCATATAGCAGCAGAAATTAAAGTGTGCTTCTACAAACAGAAACATCAAGTTTCAGTACACACTAACTGTATATATTTTCATTTTCGATTGGTAAATAGTTAGATTGACTTTTGCTAGTGATTTTCGAAGCATTAATTGTTTTCCTTAAATGTATGCAGGTTTCTAAAGAAGCATTAACTTGATAAAGATACATGTTATTTATTGGAATACAAGGCACACAATTTTAACTTATTCTTATTTTCATGTGTTTCTCGATTTGCTAGTAACTGCTCTCACAAAGTCCTAAAATATGAAACGTGTGATAATCATGATATGTTGGAATATGTTGGTCATTGGCTTGTCCTTGTCTTCTTATAAAATTTTAGTTTCTTGATATTTGGGTTATTGGATGTGGTTTGTTTCCATTGATTTATTCACTTTTTTATCTTTTCGGGGCCATTTAGGGCTTACTATATGGTGTGAGGTTCCTCACTGTGTTGAAGACCATATGGTGACCCCTAGATGTTTTGTTTTTTGTCGTTTTAACCTGGATATGGGATGTTGTCTCCTTGACATTTACCCCATTTCCTTTCTTTTTCCGACGATTTGTGAACTGTACAAAAGTCATTAAACATCAGGACTCAATAGGAAAAAGAAGGGAAACGGGGAATGTGTCAAAGAGACAACGACCCAAAGGGGAGTAATAACAACTCAAAGCCACCATAAGATCTTCAATGAAGGGTGAGAAAACCCCACACCCAACGGCANTTGGAAGACCATATACTCAAAAATATTTAAAAACTGATAGAGAACAAATAACCAATATGATCTAAATGTAAAGCCAAAATTAGCTAAGGACAGAGCTATGGATGAGGGAGATACTCCTTAGTTTTCAACTAAATTTTAAAAAAAAATTAGATATTGTAAGGTTCCAAAAACAATCGGCTTTCGGGTCAGCACCGGAGTACTGACTACTGGGCTGGTGAATACCCTCAGGGACTAACAGTCAACCAGCAGTGGCATCGACCCAGTGGTAACAAATAACTAAAGACCGAGGTTAGTGTGAATTTACTTTCTACATATGCGCATTTCGATAACTTATGTCTCTTCAGTGCAGATAAAATCTAAACGTTTGGAAGACCATATACTCAAAAATATTTAAAAACTGATAGAGGACAAATAACCAATATGATCCAAATGTAAAGCCAAAATTAGCGAAGGACAGAGCTATGCATGAGGGAGATACTCCTTACTTTTCAACTAAATTTATAAAAATTTAGATATTGTAAGGTTCCAAAATTAATCGGCTTTTGGGTCAGCACCGGAGTACTGACTACTGGGCTGGTAAATACCCTCGGCGACTAACAGTCCACCAGCAGTGGCATCGACCCAGTGGCAACAAATAACTAAATACCGAGGTTAGTGTGAATTTACTTTCTGCATATGCGCATTTCGACAACTTATGTCTCCTTAACGTTTGGAAGACCATATCCTTAAAAATATTAAAAACAAATAGAGAACAAATAACCAATATGATCTAAATGTAAAGCAAAATTTGTTAAGGACAGAGCTATGCATCAGGGAGATACTCCTTAGTTTTCAACAAAATTTACAAACATTAAGATATTGTAAGGTTCCAAAAATAATCGGCTTTCGGGTCAGCACCGGAGTACTGACTACTGGGCTGCTGAATACCCTCGTGGACTAACAGTCTACCAGCAGTGGCATCGACCCAGTGGTAACAAATAACTAAATACCGAGGTTAGTGTGAATTTACTTTCTGCGTATGCGCATTTCGACAACTTATGTCTCTTCAGTGCAGATAAAATCTAAACGTTTGGAAGACCATATACTCAAAAATATTTAAAAACTGATAGAGAACAAATAACCAATATGATCTAAATGTAAAGCCAAAATTATCTAAGGACAGAGCTATGCATGAGGGAGATACTCCTTAGTTTTCAACTAAATTTTCAAAAATTTAGATATTGTAAGGTTCCAAGAATAATCGGCTTTCGGGGTCAGCACCGGAGTACTGACTACTGGGCTGGTGAAATGACAAAAGAAACCAAACAGATGTCAGAAGCAGTGTCCTTTAAATACAAAGGAAGTATACACGGTATTGCATATAATGGCATATTTAAATCATGATGTCATTAAATTTTATGAGATACCCAGCATAAATTCTACTTGTCCATAATCCATGGTCAAAATCATCAAAGATCTCACCTTAAGGTGGATCGGTGGTATTCCGAAATTTTGTTTTCATGTTTCATCCTTTGCTAGGTATTTTTCATTAAAGAAATATACAAAAGTTTTAAAATTTGGACAAATCTTTAAAATATTTCGCTTAAAACTCAAAAATTGGGCCCATTTCTCTAAGTTCAGCATTCATTTCAATTAGACGAGAAATTCAGAATAGTATTTGTACTGTAAAATTCTTTGAAATGAAAATTTAAACAAGGGAGGTAATTTAAAAAAAAAAATGTTTTAAAAAGAAATCACTATGAAAATGTTGATTTTGTGAAATGATTACATACTAAGGTCCTTGACCCCCATTTTTCTTTTTGTTTTTAGAAACTTCCATACAGAGGCTAGCAATATCTAAAATTAATCAAAATTCTCATGGATGTAAGTTGAATAATTTGTTTTAAATGGTAATTTTCCTTAACATTTCAACTAAAAATTCTCTATTCTCGGCACAAGATTAGGGGCTAATATGGTCCATTACCCCGTATTTTTGTTTCATTTTTTTGGAAGTTCAATTTTTGAAGTTTAATTCTGCAAACTTTTGAAAAATTCTGATGGATTTCTCTTAGTCCCCCGAACCACCTTAATTCATTAAAATGATCTGCTCAACATGGACAGTAGTGTCGTGTTTGAATCATAATCTGGCTAATGCCCTATGGAGTTTAATTAGTACTTATTAATCTTACCCAATCATTTTGCGGGGGAATAAATCATTTTGCGGGGGAATAAAACACCATCAACTTTTTGAAATTAGTACGCTTTTATGGAAAAAAAATCCGAGAAGGATCTGTAGCTTGCGCATTCTTCTTTTCTATTAAACGTAGAGTAGGCAGTTGCAATTGTCCATTCTTATTTTCTATTAAACGTGGAGTAGGCGCTTTCAAGAGATGGACGTGTAGCTTTTGCATTCTTATTTCAGTTAAACAGAAAGTAGTGATCTATTTCCATACTTATAAAGAAACTAGCAGACGACAGATAATTATCCCTTTTTGTTACTGGAAAGTAGCGTAGGTGATGTAATAAGATAGTTGGGAAATGCTACGAAAGTTTGGCCAATTTCTTATAAATGAGTGATGAGAGAATTAATAATCATGTATTTCTGATCGCTTTGATTTTTCTGCAGAATTGTATTCCTTCCAAAACTTTCGATTGTTCTTTAATGTATATAAAAATTTCATAAACAATTTACACAGCTTCTGTGTGAATAACCTTGCTTCTGTAAACAAATCTCACCATACGATACACAAATTCTGTTTTTGTCTATAAACAATCTCCAATACGAATTAATCTACTAGTATTGTATGCATATTAAATACAAGTTTAATTTATTTGTGTGCAAAATTCGCAAGATTATGACAAAGGCGTGATAAAGCAGAGGCTACCTATGAGACTGTTTAGCCCAACTGATACTAAGTTTTATGTACAGCAAAACATGATTCTAATGAAACGTTTATATAAGGGCGTCAATCTTGATTTGACGGTCAAAATATCCGTTTACAGGCTCGGCTACGCGTGGCCTGTTAACTGCATTTTGACCGTCAAATCGACGATTGACGCCCTCGGGTATTCTAAAAATGTACTGTTATTACAGAACATAGTATTTTTTTGGTTGGCTGTCATCTTTGAAAGGCTTAATACGGTCTCAATTCATTAAGTTTTTGCTTATACTTTTTTATGTCCTTTTTACAAGGAACATCTATGACAAGTATGTATGGACTTGATGCAGTAATTTCTATTGAGTCCTGTGGTGTCATATTGTGAACAGAATCATCATCTGGAGGTTCACAATTTTTAACACCTAAATATTCATGTGATTTCACTAAATCACCACTGGCATTTGCAATGAAACACGAGTTTCTTTTAAGTAGGACGCTAACCTAAATTCAGCTGTTGTAGCCAAATTGATTGAAAATGAAAGTTTCAATCATGAAAGACAACTATCTCAGCTCCATTTCAGCAAAGTCTGCTTTTTATCAATGTAGCAATTGCTAAATGGAAGTTTGTAGGTAATTTTCCTGCGTACAATATTAAACTATGTTTGAAGCAATCTTTGATTGGTCTTTGACCCGCAGAACACAGTTTTAAAATAACCACAAAGGAACAAGTGTAACTAAGTACGGTTTTTATTTGCTAAGACTTTAAAGTCGAGACGATAGAAGATTTTATTAAAGGGACCCCAAATTCGGTTGGCAGCTGTATTTTATTAGAAAAAATCTTACAATACAATGATGGAACAATCAAAATACGTCTTTGTAAAGTAGTATTCATACAATCATGTAGGTTCTTGTTCTTAACTTGTTGTGACGGCCATTTATCTTTGACCAGAAATTTGTTATAAATAGGTCAAATAGTTTTAGGAGAGGGAATTTAAAGTTTGTAACACTAATTTAACTGAAAAAGGTCCAACTCCACCTAGTTGTAAGACTTGCCAGTTAAGTTTATGTTTGTTGACGATCCCGCATCCATGGATCAAAGGAAAAAAGACATGGATGTAGCGTTACTCAGCAATTAGCAATGAATTAAACCGGTGCTAGGGGCCGTCTTGAACTTGCTATGAGGTATGAGTAATGCTCATTGTTTAAGGCCTCATGGTGCCTTCAAGATGAAGAACAACAATAAAAGCGTTGTTCCATTGCTTGGTTTTACCATGTATTTGTAGGGATTTTGTCTCTTTTGCATTTACTCCATATCCCTTCATTGTTAATTGTGTATGTCTGTCTTTGTGAGGCAAGGTTAGAACCTGCCTCTCCTCCTCTTCAGAGGAAGGCTGCATGGTTATAACCCTTGGCAACGGAGGATAGCATGATTCCAATCATTTTGAACTAAGCCTTCATATGAGTCACATAAAAAAGGCAATAAAGCCTATGATCAATCGTCTTCTAGGATATATGACATAGTGCACAAGGAAATAAATTTGACGTAATATTACATTTTTTCGTTAAGGAGCCGTATAAAATGTCGGGATGAAATGTCGCAATCATATCATTTAAAAAGAGTTAATATCAAGACCGTTGAATTTTGAGAATAAGTTAATTTTTTCAATTCTGCATTATTTGCACCATTTCAAAATCAAAATTACCTTGTCATGTACTCCTGATTCAAAATAGTTGGAAGTAATTCATTGTATACCAAGTGTTGTTCTACAGCTGTTATAATTTTTCTTGCTTCCTGGAAAACAGTTTCATCATCCCAGTGGGGATTAAGAAGAGACAGCGTTGTTGCCAATCTGTTGTGTTCTCGTACAAATATCGTATGCATCACCGTTAAACCGGGTACGTGATTAACTCTGAAGTCACCTTTCACATAAAAATAGTATAATTTTTTAGAACAAATATAGTCAGAATATCAAAATACCGTCACAATTTTCTTCATAAAATGGTAATTTCTCGGAAGTTCATCACTGAGCTCTTAAATTAACATTTGTTAGATATTGATAGACCCATGTTTCTCACAAGTAAGCTACCTAAACAAGGGTATGCTACCCATAACTTGAAGTCATCACTCCAAAAAATTTTAAGGTCGACATCACCTTCTTTTGGACTGCTATGGGATATCTGTTTCCCAGATGACAACCGATCTTTCTCTTTAAAAGCTTAATTGTTGTTTCCTCCACCGGATTTGACATGTTAAACACAGTGAGTGTTATATAAGAAGCACTTCATCTCTATTGGGTTCGTGTTGTTCATCTTTGTTTGTGTGTGTGTGTGTGTGTGTGTGTATTTATTTTTCTTTTCTGTGCTGTACTCGCGTTATGTCTTTGTTTCTCTTTTTTCCGATGTAAACATTGTCCTTGGATTATTTTTTTAAGATTGATGGTTCAGTTCCTTCTTACTTTGAACTCTATGTATATTGATTTCCAATATAATCTTTTACCAAAACTGCGAAACTACTGTTTTGAGGTAGGAAAATCTTGGAACGCTCATTCTATTATGACCTTACATTACAGCGCCTTATTCTGTGTGTGAGCTTTACCTAGGAAAATA
Organism: Modiolus philippinarum; assembly: GCA_002080025.1. Taxonomy (NCBI): domain Eukaryota; kingdom Metazoa; phylum Mollusca; class Bivalvia; order Mytilida; family Modiolidae; genus Modiolus; species Modiolus philippinarum. The sequence goes on along the minus strand of MJUU01009995.1, from coordinate 14,779 downwards.
CATGGACAGACACTACTCATGCAAAAAACAGCGGTTCTGAAGCTTCGTGAAAATTTTGTACAGAAATGCACCAAGTTGATGTAGTAAGTATATAACTTATTTGAATATTGTCTGCAGCATAGTTAAAACATCGAGACCATATTTGCAAGAATAAATTGTATTTTGGAATTCTGATTTCAGCAACTGTCTGATTATTCCTAATAGGCAGTTCAATGTTTCAAGTCAACGAAAGTGATCACTTTTAAAACCACGTATCTCATGTATGCTTTTCATTACGCAATAATTACATTTTATGAATATTCATTTGAATTCCTTCAATTTGATTAGTGAACATCGCTCACGTGGCATATCAAGTGAAGTTGCAATTCCCATGAAACACATTTGATCATATGACCACTTGGCGGATAAATTAGCAAAAAAGCATCCCATTGTATATGATGTACTATCTTTTTAATAAATTTGTTTTTTATGATTCGGTTGTAAAATGTTATTATACGAATTGAATGCATTATTTTGAAGTTACATAGGGATTATGAAAGTGTTGACCGGGCGCACATTTTCAACATGAAACGCTAACGCGCTTCATTAAATATGTGCTTCGGTCAACACTTTCATACCCCAATTAAACTTCAAATAATGCATTCAATTCTTAATTGCATCATTGCATCATTTCTTGATATGTATTTGTGTGCTTTCAGATGGACATTTCATACAGCATAAAGGTATAAACATTACAAAACATTTGGCTGTTACCTGAGTCCATACAGTAGTCGCCTGGCATTTCTTTTATACAATGGTCTTCGCTTGTCGCAGGCAGAAGACCTAGTACTGTTATGTTCATTAAACCTAAAAAGAAGAAACTATCTATTAATGTATTTGACTGAAAGATTTAAAGCATACTTCAAATACTATGGCCTTATGGACTGGGTATGAGTTGAGTAACAAATTCATGTCCCTGACGTGGAGCTATAGTCCCGATGCACTGTCCGAAAATCAGCCAGAAAACACAAAATGTAGACACTGACCTCATTGATAAATGGTTGATGAATAGTCCACCTTCTGAATGAGAAACGAAAATTGTTACTAGTATTTGATTTCAGTACAAAACGTCTACTTATAAATGAAAGCTGGTCTTATTAAAACATTATATAAACAAGAACATCAAACATAAATATTGAAGCTCGAATTTTGCATCCACTGCAAATTTACATTGGAATAGATAGTATTATCTTTGGATCAATACTTCTAATTTTAACTGTTCGAGACCCTATTCTAGCAGAAATAAAAAAAAATACCCAAGTTTCATAAAAAAAACAAAAATACAGTTAATTTTGTTATGCTGTACAAGTGATTCAAGGAGTAACTTCTCATTAGCAGTATTAGAATCACATAATATGGAAAGCCATAATCCAAAAGTAGTTCAAAAAGAAGTACTCATAACCAAAAATATCAAAAGAGGAGGCACAACATTTTGGTTAATACTCTTCAATGTTCCATCTGAAAATTTTGGTTCATAATTAGAGTTAATAGTAATATCATGCCCAAGACATCAAAGTGGATGAACACTGAAATAGTGGAGGAATAAAAATCGAATCGAAAGGACTCTTTAACATGCGAAAAATCAAACTTTTCTATAATGTTTAAAGTAATCTTGTCTCATATTGCAGCACACGATTTTGAGGGAAGTTTATATGTAACAAAACGGCTGGTCAAACAAGATTTTTTTTAAAATACACCAGAAGTAGATAACCTTAAGACTAATTCAAAAAATTAGGTAAAATCTCAAGAAACACAAAAGAGGGTACTACTTTTTTCAACTTGCTACTCCGTTTAGGATACAAACCTCCGAAGCCTGTTCGAAGTCTATGTTGCTCTTCAACATCAGTTCCATATATCTGTGAGCCATCTATGTAAGCAGATGCCTGATTTAAAGGTGACCTTATACCTGAAAAAAATGTACCTTCAATATTTCTGTACCCTGATTTACAGTTTGATCACATGAGCTTATCTTTGCAGTTTCATTTTATTAATTTTACATGGGATAAATGGGATATCTGTTTCCCTAATGACAACAGATCTTTCCACTTCAGCTAAGTTGTTATCCTTCAACTGAATTTGACTTGACTACCAGATTTGAGTGTCTTATAATTATAAGAAGCGGGAGATGTTACTCTACCAGTGCACATGATCTCACCCATGTTTTTTTTATTTGGTCAGTGTTGTTCATTTTTGTATTTGTGTCAACACTTTTCTTTCTGTACCGTACTCGTGTTATGTTTTTATTTCAAGGTGTTTCTGATGTTGCCATTGTCCTTGGATTATTCGTTTCTAGACTGACGGTTCGGTTCTCACTTATTGCAGAAATTTCTCTAGAATCTAATTTGAGGACTTGTTAAAATGGACAAGATCATACATGAGAAAACTAAATGACAAAATCATATTCAAAGCACGACAAATGTATTTTTAATTGTCCTGTCCTTAGTAATGTTAAAATGGATGCTGTACTACTACAAATGGAACATTCATTGTCATTTGTTGAAGACTATTTAAAATAGGGGTAAAGTGATGATGGTTGTTTTGTAAAAATTCTGTTGCCTTATTGTATTCGATTGACATCACATTTGATTCTAAGAATACAAACCATTTGTTGAGGAATGCAATAATCTTATAATACAGTAACTTTGGTATTAACTTAACTACCAGTATTGACTCACTATATAGTTTGGTCCAAGTTTACTGAAAATTAATCTACTGTTATATCCTTGTACTTAAATTAAATTGAAGTTAAAAAAAAAGTTTTAAAATTTATTCAAAATTGAAACTGTCCTAGAAGCATTTACATATATTATTTAACAATGCGATAGTGTTGTTCTACAAAAAAGGAAATCTCAATTTCTCTATTTGAAAATCGAAGTAAAAACTTTTTCTGTAATTTTTGCAGGTACTCTTTTTTTCTTTTAAATTATTGAATTTTCCTGTGAAGAAAATCAGTACTAACCCATGTCACAATTCTTCTTTAGTCCTGGAGTGGCTCTTACAAATGTCATACAGGAGTCAGTAAACCTCTCATCATTTGCGGGAATAGGAATAGGCAAGCAGGCAGCTCTGTCAATATTCGGAAGTTTAAATGTAAAAATATCTGGCGTTATACTTTAGAGCATTTTTTGGAAACTGTTTAAACTAATTTACAAATGGAGTTTTCTGAAGAATATTTCGGATACAAAATCAAAGACTATCCAATTGATTTCAAGTACATTACCTGAACCTTTTTGGGGATATTTTTCACTCGTTTTGAACCATCATCGCAAACAAATTAAATCACCTAGATCCAATCAAGAGAGGAGCAGCAAATATTATTAATTACAGCTTTGATTATGAACACAATAATCGCTTGTGACGTAAACAAGACCTACTTCTATCCATATAGCAACAGAAATTAAAGTGTGCTTCTAAAAACAGAGACCTCGGCAGTGATAGCAAATTTCAGTGCACACTAATTATATATATTTTCATCTTCGATTGGTAAAGAGTTAGATTGACTTCTGCTGTTGATTTTTGAGGCATCAATTTTTTTCCTTAAATATATACAGGTTTAATATGATAAAGATACATGATATTTATTGGAATACAAAGCACACAATTTTAATTAATTTTTATTTTTCATACGTTTCTCGATTTGTTAACTGCTCTCACAAAGTCTTAAAATATGATAATCATGGTATATGTTCGACGATTTGTGAACTAAAAACAAAAGCCATTAAATTTTTGTTGAAAGAATTGATTACGACAACATGCACTGATGCGAAACCAAACAATGGTTAATGTGCATATAAACACTACCCAAGTTAAAAGCGAAAAGAACTAAATTTGATATTTATTTAATGATTAATTTCAAAACGTTATCCTTTGAATTCTTTTCAAGCAATGTTTGCAATGTTTTGAGGTATTATAGAACTTTGACCCTGTAATGTATTCTCATATTTTTTTTTTTTTTTTTTTTTTTTTTTTTTTTACTCTATGGGAACAGTGTAAATTGTTTGATTGCAGCAACAAACGTTATAAATATCGAAGCATGACTATAAATGGTTATAAAATATTTTGGTGCATACGAAAGAAAAGTCTTTCTCTTGCATTTTTTAAACTGATACACAAGAAAGCTTGAGGGTGAAACCCAAACTCCATAAGTTAAAACGTGGACCACTCAATCGTTGACATGATAGAATTAAATGAATTTCAGCTAGCATATACAACTTAACCAGAGGGGTACAAGGAATCATATGAAAAAGAAAGGAAATGGGGTAAATGTCAAGGAGACAACATCTCATCTCTAGGTTAAAACGACCCAAAACAAAGCATATAGGGGTCACCGTACGGTCTTCAACACAGTGAGGAACCTCACACCATATAGCAAGTATTCCAATATTCGTACTTTTGTCCCTAAATATTCTATTTGATCTGCACTGAAGAGATATATTAAGGTTGTCGAAATGACCATCTGCAGAAAATAAATTTACATCATCTTCGGTGTTTAGTCTATTTATTTGCACATAAGTAAGATATTTGGGAGCGTGAAATAAGTAGCGTGTTTCTGCAGTTGTTGAGGATACATGATTTGCTATTTCAATAACGTCTTTGCAAAATCGGTTCTTTGCCTGGACGTAGAAAAACAATGTGTGTGATCAAATCTGGCGATGTTATTTTCGAAAGTGTCACTCAAAAATAAATACCTTTGAGCTGTGATGTGGGCGGGAATATCGCAGCACATTATATCGGCACCCTCATAACCTGAAAGATTTAAAAATACTTAAAATGAAATTTCTTTTCATTTTGTGTTTACATTTTTGTTTTTCAATCTATTTATTAGAAAGTTGTTCTGTATCACCCATGCTAATAACGCAACTGTTAAAATTAGTTTATGTATCAGAATTTAAATTTAAAAAAATGTCTAATTTTTGTGCTAAAAATTTCATTGATTGGCATACACTGAAATTATTGCTGATTCCGATGTTTTCTTGCAGCAGCAGTGTTTATTCTCAAAATTACTGCAAATGAATTTATTTTTCTGTGCAATACGAACATGATGCTATTTCTTCAAACTTTCTAAACATTTGTATAGAATTGCCGTTCGCAATCATTTCCCAGAAAAAGTTGTGAATCAATGGATTTATGTTAAAATTATCGGGGTATTGACACAGGTAAGTATAGAATTAAAAAAACGAAACTCTAGATGATTGAAGACCAAACATACAGAATATACGAACATTTAAACTTAAATTCAATTAAAACTTAAGCATTCACAGCGTGGACCCAACATTTAAAACTAAAACACCAATAATGTACACTCTCATAAACCCGAGAGTTACATCAGGTGCTTCGGAAGAGTAAGCATGTCCTGCAATAAATTTACCTGTTATCATGGGAGTCGAGATGACGTCATGTTCTATAAACTGACCAAACTGCATTACTGTTACTGCCAAGTGGTCACTAAAGGTCGGACAACAATCTGTCTTGTGCATTACATTGCTAACTAATCTGGCACTGGGTAAATATCCACCAAGGACTGATTTCATTCTTGGAGCGTCGATCCCTAAAAATAAAATCAGTCATTTTGGAATTTTACAGGATGAAAATGTTGACATTTTTACGTTTCGTCTGTGTAATAAAACGTAGAAGATCAAATAAAGGATGATTTGTAATATTAGGGCTGCATGATAATTAACAAACAGCCTAAAGAATCAAAAAGTAAAGCGAAAATCAGCCCTATTTGTTCTAAGATTTCAACGAATATCTCCTTGTGAATTTCAAAGGGTTGAGATGCTTTTTTTTAAATATTTTGTTTAGTGATATTTTTGCTAATTTGAAACAGAAAACCTGTCTTTACGCGCCAAATCTTCAAGTTCAAAACGAATGATCGGAGTAACAGTAAGAGAGATAAATCGTCATTGGAAGTTAGAAAACGCCGATAATACAATTTTTCTAATGCGCCAAGTTCTTCGGACCCTTTACATCTTCGCGCTGAAGTCATCGTGTGTGTGTGCAAATTGGTAATAACTTTTTTGTGAATAAAGGCGACATCTATTTCCGTATAAATCAATCAAATAATCATTCTTGCCTTTGAAATAGAAGATTTGTTACAAAACACATTTAGATGCCAAATGACAGCATGCCTGAAACATCAAATTGACATTTTTCCACTCTTCGAAGGATTTTCATAGTAAACTAAATTAGTACTCAACCTACTAAACAAAAAAAATTACCATCATCGTATGCATTATCCATCATCCGTCTTTGTCTAGTCAGGGCTGCACCTAGTGTGGGATCATTCATATTATTACATGTTCCATCAGCAGTTCTGTATCTTGAGTAAAAGTTACAGGACGGTTCTACAAAGGGACAGGAAGCTGCCACCTGACTACGCCATTCGTTTACAATAAATGGATTTATCTGCACCTCAGCAAGCGACCATCCAGTCCTGGTATATAGACAGACAGAAAGATTTATCTCAACTTGTTTTCAATAATAATAAAAAATGTGCTCAAACTACCACTATTTGAAAACAAAACCGATTCAATCACACAACATTAGTTTCATTACTAAGTCAGGCTATTCACACTACTTGTTCTTTTACTTATATGGGACATTTGTAAGTTTCAAAATTTTTCAACCACACATTTCATGAGAAGAATGTAATAGATTATAACAATAATACAATATTTCGGTGCTCCCTAACACATTTTAATTTCTACATTGAATTGAAATGGAAAGTGGAGTTCTGTAGATGTTAGGTACCTAATGAAATTTAGTTTCTTTTAGATTCACATTTAGCTTTTTCATTTCTATTATAACTTACAGTTCGGTCAATTTCTTGGTAGTTCTGACTGTAACCCATGCTTTATCTGACAAAATCCTAACTTTCTTTTCATCTTTTGTGTACAAGAAACGACCAAGATGCCATTGGTATGATCTGCTTCCCTTCGGTGCGTCAATTCCTGAAGAAAAAGGGGGGACTATTTAAGTCAAACCTATTTCAAACCTTAATCTAAAAACAATTTATTACAACCATTGTCATTAAGGATGATCACTCCTCAAGTTTATTATATCAAGGATTTAAAATTATTATTTTTATTTAATAGAATATGGATCATGCATCATTTTAAGTCAAAAATATTGATAGATCCGTGTGGTAGTTTTTGAGATTTAAACGCCTGAAATTTTGGCGGGAAACCGAACTTCTCTAGACTGTTCATACACTTTGCATTAAGGTAATCAGCCATTGAAATTTGATGATGACATGTCTAGAATTTCATCAAATTTTGTCAGAAGTCTATTGAAGATATATACTATCATATTTTGAAAAGAAAATAGGGGGTCAGTGTGCAAAATTTTCTAATGCACATGAATGTATAAACAAGAAAATTCCGAAAGTCAGAGACAGTTTCAAAAACCTGAGGAGTGACCATCCTTAATTGTTCATTACAAGTGTATTTAATAGTTGTATTGGAATAAGAAAGTAAAGCAAATAAAAAATTTTTGCTAAACTAACAGTTCTACAACATATTTAAAAGCTACAAAATACTCATTGCTGACGTATTTGAACATCCCCAAGTTTCTAAATGAAACATCACACTTACAAAACCTCAATTTCTACGTCATAATGGTCAATATATGCAGTATACGATAGTTGTGTTCGCTTGTTCACTATCGACCAAGTGCGAATCGACGAGATCATTATGATAGTCAACACAATATATGCTAGTGTTGAAAAAGTCATCATTACTGTCGTAAACATTATTGATTTTATGACAGTAATAATTCCTTTATCGGAATCGCATCTATAATTTAGACTCTGATATTGATCCCATCGATTCGCACTTGGCCGATAGTGTTGTTTGTTTGTTTTATTTTGTTTTGGTTTGTTTTTATGTGTTTGTTAGTTGGCTTGACTTTTTTCCCTGAACATTTTATTCGAATAACTTATTTCGATAAAAGTTGATAAGATGTCGCTATCTCCTTCTCGTGTTGTATTTCTATGTCACACACTTTATTGTAAACTACTCTCCCATCTAGCATCACATAACTTGATCATTTCGAATATTTTCGACTGTTCGATGACAAATATTATCGATACGTCTTTCTTGCTCGAAAACTTATGCAAATTACCTTGTTCTACTGCCAATTTGTCCAGAGCTTTCTGTTGAAGTAATTCTTGGTTTGCTTCTTCTAATGCCCGTCTGACGTACTCTCTTATCATGGCCTGAGATATCTGACGTTTCTCTCTGGGTCCTCTCTCTTGGGCCAGACACAAACATGCTACAAGAACCATACACGACACAAGCTTTACACCTGGCCCCATCATGTCGCTGAAAAGATAGTTGAGACCAGATTGTCAATAATAAGATATAGTACTGCCGGTATCAGGATATGCTATATACCAATGAGAATTGTGACAAAAGAATATTTCTTTGTGCTTCTTTTCTCTCTTAAAAATGTAAATTGGAATGCAAGTTCTTTTGAACATTTTTTCCCAAATTAGTGAACAAGACCCAATAGATATGCCTTCATTCTTCTAATTCCCGGCACCTAAATCGGTTTCCAGGGGCTCCGTCTACAAAGCTGCCGGGTTCGTTCCCTGGTGGTGGTAAGAGAAATGTCTTATCAGGTCATAGGGAAACAACAGAATCTCAGACAATTTCAATTTGTTCAGTTTGCCCACGAAACATAACAAACTGTATTAGAAACACCACGCTCCATGCAGGCTCTTTCCCACTCTTAGATCTTCTATTATCTTTTTTTATTTATTTAAAACAGCGTTTTTTCTTTTTTGTTTGTTTTTTTTTCTTTTTTTTTCACCTGATATAGTAGAATTTTTGCTCCCCGGGCGTAAAACTCAATCAATCAATCAATCATATAATTTCAAATCTTATATAATGGGTTAACGGGGCCGTGGTTAACGTAACCAACTGTTATCTATTCTTTCCCCAATAAGTAAAATATTCCCTTTTTCGAGAGAAAAAAGGATATCCCACGTTTTACGCCTTTAAGGAGTGACTCCGAAATATAAAGACAAGATTATAAACCTTTTTCTTCCCCTTGACAGTTTGTTCAAACAAGGAAATGACTAAATTAAAAAAAAATAAAAATGACAGACGTTAACCTTTTATACTGTTTAACAAATCCAGATAATTGAGGCATGTAAATTCTTGTTGTAATGTGTATAAAACGTGTTTAATTTCTGTTTTATTCTGTTTAATGTCTGAAAATTACTACCACGTATTTTATGTTTTGCATGTTATATATAACGTATAAGTAATGTTAACAAATCCGTAAATCCATAAAAAAAATTTACGGTTTAGTATGGTGATAAATTAATAAGGAGAGCTGCAAGCTGTTATAGGTCAATTCATTTAGAGAGCAGTCATTCACTTTTCTTGGGAGGGACTATGGATTAAATTTATTTTTACTGTAAACGTAAAAAAAAATCGCTTGGTGTTATTTTCGCGATTTTGTTCGCGGCGTAAGCTTTTCGACGATTTTATTGATTCAACATATCACACGCTTAACTATTAGCGTCGGGGGGAATTTTTGCGGATTTTTCTTGTCCGCAGATATAGCGAAAATTACCCCACGCGAAAATTTCCCCGTTTACAGTATTATACAAAAAGCTAGCTTGATTATGAATTTTGGATTACCACCTAACAATAATCAATTCTATCAGCTTGTTGGCATTTTTTTTTGGATGAAAAATTTAAATAAAAACAGAAAAAGTTTCCCATTGAATTTTAAGTTAACTTTGGAAAAATAAACAAGCTTATCACGAAATTGAATTTACTGAATAGTGCAATTGTTGCTGACTTCTGCAACATTGACGAAATTTAAGTTTCCATGACAATCTTGACCTTTTCAAATGACCTTTACTGAGAACGATTACTGTGAAAGCACTTTTATTCGTGGACATCAATTTTCGTGATTTCCAGAAATATCACTAGTTCGTGGGTACTTAAATTCGTGGTTTCGAATTGTATGCATTAAAATTTTAAAGTAAAAATGCATTTCGTTGGGAACTTAATTTCGTGGTTGAAGCGATCCACGAAATCCACGAAAATTGGAACCCCACGAACAATTGTACTTTCACAGTATTTGATAAAGTTAGTATAAAATCAACATATCTGAAAGAAACAAATTGAAAAAGGGTTGAGGACAAAGAAATTATAGAAGTGACATCTCTATCAAATAGAAAGAAAGTAAACTAACTCAAAGAGATCAACTTGAAAACAAAGAAAGGAATAAAGTCTCAACGATGACCTACATGATTCATCACAAACGGTTAGAAATCCAGAGACGAAGTCAAAGAAATTATATAGCAAACAGCTGAAACTACAGATATTGGTTATGGCACAGGGATAAAAGACAATTAAGCACATACTATTATAAATAACAAAATACCGAAGTTACTGTTAGTATAAATTCAGGAACGAAGACTTGGCACAACAGAACTAAAGGCTTTATCAAACAGGCCAAAAACACCAGATAAATGCATTGGCGGATCGAAAGGGGGGGGGGGGGGTCCAGGGGTTGGAACCCCCTCCTTTTTTTCTGGACAATCATGTATTTTTTAATGAATATCCTGGTGTTTTACTAAGAAAATACCCTAAAATTTCCTTTCATTCTTACCCCCCCTTTCAAATTGACTGGTTCCGCACCTGGAATGTTATACCAAACATGTTGACTGACTGTCTAGTTAACCAGAAATGTCATAAGAATGCATAGTGTAGTCTGAAACAACGTCATAACAAACTTAAAGTCTGAGATTCAATTGCTTTTTTCATTGATCATTTGATATAGAGTTTACCACTAAATCTGCAATATTCACTCCAAACATGGACACCAAATCCAGCTGTTCTCTTGTCTGAGTGAATCCTCTGTGGTGTGTTAGGGATGTTAAGATGCGAACTCTTTTGACGCCATTGCACTTATAAATTGTATTTCATGAATGAGAGTTTTTTACTATCAATTTGATACAAAAAGTTCTGGAAAAAAATGGAATTCTTGGAAAATAAAATTCGTAGTGCACATCTACAACATGTAATAAAGCTCTTGCATAAGTTTCATTAAATTCCAATTAGTGGTTTAGGGGTGTGGTGGATACCAGCTTTAGTGTACAAAAAGATGGACGGACGGAAGGACGGAAAACATGAATACTATATACCACCCGCTTTGCGGGGGTATAAATATTACTGCATTTTTTTATCTAAAAGTCGCTGATATGGTAAATGACCGTTTTTTGTTTTCATGTTTGTTTCATTACTTCCTGAATATTGCAAGTGTTTGTGCATTGTTGATGAAATTTGAGTTTTCCAGATCAACAAAATAAAATGCTGAAAAGGGTGATATTATGAAGATAATGTCATTTTTCATAGATTTGAAAACCAAACAGTGAGCAAGAGGACGACCACACAAAGAACGCAAAGATTTAATTCTTATACATGTATGGTTATGTCAAAGAAAATAGAAAATTGTCTGTATTGCTATGAAAAGTTTGTGTGACACAAATGGAATCAATATAACAGAATAGAACCAGAAATAAGAGCAAAATGAGGAATTAAAAAAAAGATACATAATAAAATACAAGTTTTTAGAGCTAAACAATATCAAGCAGCAGAAAGAAAATCTATCAGGACAATATTCAGCACAAGGGAGATTCTTTCTTAAATATTAAACAAAACTCTTAGAATACCTGTTTTTTCTGCTTGTACAACTTGGCTGGTCATAGTATATAAATTTAGAGTAAATGGGCAGACGCACAATCCAGCATATAGAAAAAACTAGAGTTACTGTGGCCTAGTGGGTCACGGATACCCCCGCCCCGCCTCTTCCTGCATTTACATATGGAAAAAGGGAATTATTGGAAAACAAAATACAAAGTGCACAGCTATAATATGTAGTTAAGGTCCTGCATAAGTTTCATGAAGTTCTGAGTGGTTAAAGGGAAGTAGTGGATGCCAGGTATTTACCATATGGTTTGCATTGAGGTAAAAGCTAAAATGACAAAGTCCAAAACATGTCGAAAATCTGCAAAACAAGGAATAATTGTACAACAAAATGTGTAATGCATATCTACGATATGTAATAAAGCTCCTGCATAAGTTTCATGAAATTGGAATCAGAGGTTTAAGAGAAGTAGTGGATACCATGTGGTTTGAATTGAGCTAAAATGACAAAGTCAAAAATATGTCAAACATCTGAGAAAAAAAATTTGGAAAACAAAAAGTGTATTGCAAATCTACAATTTGTAATTAAGCTCCTGCATAAGTTTTATGAAATTCCAATCAGTGGCTTTAGAGGAGTAATGGATACCGTATGGTGACCATATGGTTTGCATTGAAATAAGAAATGACAATGTCCAAAACATGTCAAAAATCTGGAAAAAAGGGAATTATTGTAAAACAAAAAGCGTAGTGCACATTTACAATATGTAATCAAGCTCCTGCATTAGTTTCATGAAATTCCAATCAGTGGTCAGAGAGGAATAGTGGATACCTGGATACCATGTGGTCACCATATGGCTCATTTTAGCTCAATGCAAACCATATGGTGACCACATGGTATCCACTATTCCTCCTCTTAAACCATAGATTGGAATTTCATGAAACTTATGCAGGAGCTTTATTACATATTGTAAATTATGTGCACTACGCTTCTATTTTCCCCAAATTACTTTTTTACCAGATTTTGACGTGTTTTTGGACTTTGTCAATTGAGCTCAATGAAAAACATGTGGTGACCACCTGATATCCACTATTCACTATGCACATGGTATCCATTTCTTCTCCTAAACCACTGATCCAAATTTCATGAAACTTATGCAAGAGCTTAACTGCATATTGCAGATGTGCACTACGCTTTTTCTTTATCAAAATTTCCTTTTTCCAGATTTTTGACATATTTATGACTTTGTCATTTTAGCTCAATTTAAACCACAAGGTATCCACTGCTACTCTTAAACCTCTGATCTAAATTTCATGAAACTTATGCAGGAGCTTTATTTGCATTACACATTTTGTTTTCCTATTGTTCCTTTTTTTAGCAGATTTTTTACATGTTTTGGACTTTGTCATTTTAGCACTTTTACCGCCATGCAAACCATGGTGAACACCTAATATTCACTACTCCTCCTTGACCACTAATCAGAACTTCATGAAACTTATACAGGATCTTAATTGCATATTATAGATGTGTACTTTGTTTTTTGTTTTCCAATAATTCTTTTTTTTCAGATGTTAAGGAAAACGCAGGTAGAAATTTGTTAATTATTTCCTAATGGAAACCAAAGCAACAACCACAAAATCCTAATTCCAGAAGATATCCAGGAGATATAAGGATCACACAGAAAGACAACAGAGAAGACGATGACGAATCAAAGAATTCATTTAAAAAACGCCACAAACAATCACACAGATAAAAAAGAGAACAAAGTTCTTAAGAAGTTTTGCACTATGACCTTCAAAATGCATCACAAAAATTATAAATCTAGAGATGAAGAGGTTATACAACAAACAGCTGTGTTTTACCGAAGAAAACTACAAATATTTTTATGACAAAAAGATCTAATGGAAAACAAATGAGAAAGTGTACACGTCTGGAATAGACTGTTATATAAGTTCAAGGATGCAGAGAGAGAATATATATATCTAGAATTGTCCAAAGGCTTAATCAAACAGAAAAAAAACTTTAGATATTTGTTATTGCAAATAGGTCGACTAAATGAATAGTAAACCAGAAGTGTCATAAGAACGTAATCAGTGCAGTTTCCTCTCAAGTCATAACAAACTGAACGTCTGGAGGCTTCATCAAGTTTAAAATGCAGCAGTTCTTTTATCTATTGAACGATGAAAAGGGTGCACTGGAAAACATGAAGTGTGGGTAATAACAAATTACCAAACAGAATTGTCAAAAGACTAGAAGGTGCAAAACCACCAGAAAAATTGTCATCCGCAATGATCCTTACCCAGTCCAGGCTTTTTAAAAGAAATGGCGAGTTAAACCGGTTTTATAGTTCGCCTTACTATCTTTTGCGGTAGTGTGCGGTAGCAATTCAACAGCAATGCTACTGAAAGGTCTTAGAGAGTGAAAAGTACTTCCAGTACTTAGTAAAAAAAAATTGAATGACAGTTCGGATCGATACTTAGAAGATTTTTCACAATGGACTGGTATTTATTTTTAATGATCACATGAGAGTTTTTTGAAACTTTGATTAATTATAGCTGCCACGAAGATAACTATGTCTTAAGAGAAAGTTTGCATAATTGGTGCTATCTCTCGCGTTACGAATTTACTGTTAAACATACACTCCGTAAGCAGAAGTTTGAGTATTACTGTCCATGTTAGAAAAATTGATAATTTTGCAATTTAGGTCATCCATTTTGTCCTAAAATTTACTACTGAGATGAACGTTTTTGTCAAGTTCGTGAAGTGAGTTCAAAAAGATGCAGATCTGGAAGTTTTTATAGTTTCCTTTATCTTTTTTCTACCATACAGCACCAAAGCGTTTGAAACATTCTCGCATTAAACATTTTGCATTTCTAACAATTAGAGTTTGTTACCGGACGGACTAACACCGACTGTGGCAAAATCGGACTTTTCGTTGGCAGTGCCACGCGTGGAGCAGATCATGCTTACCCTTCCGAGCACCTGATGATACCTCAGTTTTTATAGGGGTTCACACTGCCAGTGTTTTAGTTTTGTGGCGTTTTTGTTCATTTTTTGTTTGTTTGTTATGTCT
>MJUU01009994.1:85818-104335 GCA_002080025.1 Modiolus philippinarum | reverse complement strand
TCCTTTCCTAAAATATTTAATACAGGAGTTTGTCTTTTAATGCAGTGTTGAGTTAGTAAAACAATTCTCTTTGTTGAGATGTACGCTCTTTATTTTTCTTAGATATGGTGTACTTGTATATGAGATTATATCTCATGTGTACACTTTGTTTTTATAATTATAACCTAAATTTGTGTAAATTCTAAAACTTTTGTTTATCTCCCTCCATTGTAGTTTTGTCCTTAGCTATATTTGATAATACTGATTACTGATTTTTGGATTTCGTTTGGTTTTATGCATTTTAAACATGTTTTGAAATTCTGGATTTCCTTTGTTTTGAAACTAGTGCTGCTAATGAGGAATTAATTTCCGAAATGGCCATACAGGTTATTAAAAGTATTGCAGTTGGAGTAAGCATATGTTTTAGGGTCTCGTGTTCATTTACTCCATATCCTTTCGTAAAATATATAACATTTATTGTTCCTTACTTACGCAACGCACACCTGGGCAACAGACATCGGCACACATTGGCACTGTGCGTTGTATGACAGGGTGTTCAGCCATAGCTTGGATTTTTAATGAATTCGCTATATTCCATTCTGAAATTTGCAGCAACATCAAAATCAGAAATAAAAATACAACAGTAATTTAACACAGGGTATATTTCTAAAGGGAAATCATATTTTGTAATATTGAACTTATTTAACCCATATAGCCTAGCATACTAGTGAAATTCAAAATTTGACAATTGATCTGACTATTATTTCGATGGTATAAAATTTTGTTTCAAACCAAGAAGAAAGCTCTATCCTTGATTGATCTTGGCATGACAAATTTTGATCTCATTACATATTGTTCTTTTTCAGCTTTTTAACGTCTTTCGGTTCGTAGTTGATTTGATCTGCACTGAAGAGATATAAACTGTAGTGCAAACTCAATATACAGCAACTTCAGTATTTACTTATTCAAAAAGATGTAGACATTCTGATATTTTTTTTCAGAATTGTAATTTCATAAACAAATCAATAATAAGAAGAAGATGTTCCGTCATTTTTTAAAGACATTCTCTTTGATGTGCACATGGTAAATTTTATTTTTACATGAGTAATGAAATCAATAGAGGATATTTTTGTTAGACATATTGTATATGAAAATCAGTTTTATTTATTTACTTATTTGTTAACAGCACAGCAGTTGTTTCTGGAAACTTTTACGACACAACCACAACACAAGTTATGCAAGAAACATTTCACTGTTTTGGAAACGAAACACAACTGGTTCAATGTCCACGCATTTCAACACATTGTCCAGCACATCACAAAGCAGCTATAGTGTGTAGTATGTATATTTTTTCATAAAACTACTCTAGTATTCAAAAAACGACATTTATTAGATATCTTTCTAATGTTTTGATTTGATCTGAACTGAAGAGACATAAGTTGTCGAAATGCCCATATGCAGAAATAAAATTTACATTAATTATGGATTTCCTGTGTTTTGGATCTAGTGCTGCTGATGAGGAATTAATTTCCGAAATGGCCATACAGCTCATTAGATATTGCAGTTGGAGTAAACATATGTGTTAGGGTCTCATGTTCATTTACTCCATATCCTTTTGTAAAATATCAAATAAAACAGATGTCGTGAATATTCCGTTTCCTAAAAGACCGGGAACCGAGTTTAATTCTTTCAACTTCATTAAATAATTCCTTTAGCTTGAATAAATATTCGGCTTAAACCTAAAAATTTCTGAAACTTGCAGTGACCTTTACATGCTTTCAGTATAAAGGATAGCTGAAATGTAAAGTTCTTAAATATTAAGAAATTTAAACAATCTGTAAACAAGTTAAGTCAAATGAAGTCTGTGCATTAATCATATCTTCAGAATTGCTCGTCTTCTTTATATGAATTTTTTGGACATTATTGTATTGCATACACATTTTAACGTTCAAAGAGTTACAACTTAGACAAAATTACAAAGTAATCCGTGTCATTAATTCGATTTATTAATACCATAAAATAATGAACGATAACTCATGTAACTCATTGGAAAACGTTATATATAATAACGTAAAAATATCGTCTGATTTTAAAGTGAAACATTCTGTATAGTGATTATAACTTCATAATCAGTCTTTCCAGTCCAGCAAGTCAAAACTTCAAGAAAAGTTTAATTAAGAATCATCATGTATTTCAGTAGACATCGGTAGTGTCAGTTTGCGGCTAGTATGCGTGTAACACACTCAGCTTAATGGTTCTCAAAGCTTATTTAACGGATACGTGCAGAATTGCAGAATATCCTGTCAAAGCCTTCGATATAATTGTTTTTAATACACCTTATACTTTTCATCACAAGAAGGATTGTTCCCGATCTTCTTTTCTGTCATTGAGCTTTGAAAATAAGACCACTTGATTGATTTTTCTTCCATAGTACGACAGTGTTTTACCAGCAGACCAGACTCCTTCAGCGAGCACTACTTGACCCATCTTTCAAAAAAAGCTTTGTCCCTTTTCCTTTTTCAAGGTTATGGTTATGGAGTTAGTAGTCTGTCTGTAGTGGGTTTTATTCGTATGTTTATTATACTATAGGAAAACGAGACAGGGGAGATTTTGGTAACCATAAACCGGTCTAACCCTACCGCTGTCTTTTGCTGGTACCTGTACCAAGTCCGGCTTTCCCGAGTTCCCATCATTGTTTAGTTTGTGTTTTGTCTTTCATTTGTTTTACATTGGAGTTCCTTAGTACATTGTGACATGTATGTGTGTTGTTCAGTCATTGTACGTGTGTTCTGTTGATCCTTTTTATTTTATTGATCTATTGTGAATAATATATCTTAAGAAAAATAAAAACCAAAAAGTTCTAAGATATCTTGTTCTGATTTGCTTCTTCTGTCATGATGGTCGACTTAGTTTCCTACTATGGGTGAAAAAAGTAAACATGGATTTCTATTCTAATACAATTTATCTCGCCATCAGATTGTCCATACGTATATCTTGGCGGATTCCCTGCATGATTAACGTGTTATATTTTCATCTTTCAATGAACATACCTCTAGAATGGTGGTTATTTCCCTGAACTTGATTACTCTATATTTAGAGGGCCGACTCCGACCTGCCGTTGGGTGTTGGGTTTCCTTACTGTTCATTGAAGATCTTAATGTGGCTTTTAGTTGTTATTACTCCCCTTTGGGTCGTTGTCTCTCTGACACATTCCCCGTTTCCCTTCTTTTTTCTAAACAGGTCATTGGATTCCATTCCACATGGGTAGTATATGTGCACCTCTAATTGCATAAATTTTTCTGCTCTGTTACGAACGGGATTTCATGAAAAACTACAAAATGTAACTTAACCAACACAGTTGTAATCTAATATCAATTTTCAATTACAACAGCAGGTACATTCACGATATCAATCCTCAGTTTTTAGATTATATCGACATTATTTCCCAACAGATCTGAAACTCAATAAAGCAAACAATGATTCTAAATATTGTCCCCTTTACTGAATCTAAGTATCATCACTGAGTCTGGTAAAATAAAAAACTAAAATTTATGATAAAAAGGATGATTTGGATATCACTAATACTAATTTCCCTTTTCTTGGCAGCAATGTTCCTCTAGCTCCATCGTACGGAGTGTACATATCTTAGCTGGTACGATTAGCACATGTTTGTTCTACCCTTGACGATTTTCATTACCTTACTCCCACATCAAAACTTTTACATGAAGGTTATTGATTTCATTAATTATTAAATACTTTTAAGAAGTTTTACAGGAGAAATGAACATTTGATATCTAAATATGAGATGACTCGCAAACAGCTTTTCTCATCCTTGATATTTTTGAAAATTATGTTAGAAAATGCCAGAAACTAATAAAAAAATCCAGCGAAACTAGGACGTAACTTACATTTTTTTACATAATGGTGGATATTAACGGGATATTCTAAACGAATCCGTTAAATTGGCTTTTGATTCCAGTGACCTGAAGATTTTACACAAATACTGGCCTCTCACTGATACTGCTGATGTCTACTGAAATACATGATGACTCTACCAAACCCTTCGGGAAGTGTTGAGTTTGATTTTTGTTGACTGGGTTCCTTAAACTAGCTGGCAGTTTAGCGGCGAGCACTCTTTGGCCCATCTTTCTCATATTCTTTTCTTTTTCAAGATAGTGGTCATAGAGTAAGTAGTCTAACTGTATTGGGTTTTATTCGTTTGTTTGATATACTATAGGGAAACGGGATAAAGAAAGGGGGTGGTTGGATATCAATAATAAGCAATGAAGGGATATGGAGTAAAAGCAAATGAGACAAAATCTCTACAAATACGTGGGAAAAACAAGCAATGGAACAACTCTTTTATTGTTGTGTTCTTCATCTTGAAGTCACCATAAACCGGCTTAACCCTAACACTGGCTTTTACTAGTGCCGGTACCAAGTCTATGTTTGTATTGTTTTTTGTGGTGCAGTTCCCTTGTAGGTTGTGGCCTGTGATTGTAATTTTCTGCCATTGTTTACTGTTATCTTAACTATATTCCCCTAGATACATCTGTATCCACCTCCTCCAAAATTCGTTTTTTTCTGTTAATCAAATAAATCAAAGTTCTATAGAATACCATTCTATTTAATAATAGAGACTAAACAGTTGAGTATCAGGTTCGGTTCGTTAGAATTGATACATAATAGTACTATGTATGACATTTATAGTTTGATTAATAGACAAAGGCAAGAGTTTTAAAGACTTTCCTGTTTTTGTTACTGGAGTAATTATATATTGATTGGTAAATTGCAATGATCCCGGACATCCGACATTATTAACGAGATCTTTTTTTTTCGAATCGTTTGATATCGACTGGGGAGTTGTGAATTTTTACGATATTTTCCAAAAACTAATTTCCAAAAATATGCATTTATAATATTTTTCTCTTCACAGAAATACTTGCAACTTTAATTAGTGGGAATGGAATGGTTTAAACTTTTTGAAATACTAATTTTGTTTTTGTGCTGATATATTTATCGCAGATTTATTAAAGCAAAGTTATGGTGAACAATAAAAGCGTTGTTCCATTGTATTTGCAGAGACTATGTCTCGTGTACATTTACTCCACATGTTTTCATTGTTTGTTGCAACATTTTATGAAATAACATTATAAAAAAAGTACTTCTTTGTTTCAACATAATTTCACAGAAGCAGTACGTTTTGAATTCTGTAGATCGAGAATTTCACAAATTACAAATCGGTTTTTTAAGCGAAGATAAGTGTTCATCGTTATTTTCAACACTTATCTTACGAGTTATATAATCAACAGATGAGAAGAAATTTACCGTAGTAAGAATTTTTCACCATATAGTGTACTTATTTGCCATTCACTTATGTTAATTCTTAATTCTATTTTGTATTATCCTTTAAGATCCAACGCCTGCATCCGTAAAAATAGAAGTGCCTAAATTAATGACGGTAAACGAAACTGTCAATGTCAGTTGTATAGCACTGGATGGGAATCCTGCTCCTCAAATCTGGTGGAACTGTAGTGGAGTTGACAAACCCACAGTTGTAACAGTTTCAACCAACCAAGTGACCTCAGTTTTAACCATAACGCCATCACACCACTTCCATGGTGAAAGGTGTTCCTGTATTGTTCATCAAATAGAAACAGTGTTTCCTAAAATAGAGTTACATGAAATCCTAGAAGTACACTGTAAGTACTACCATGGCTTTGTTCGTTTTATTAATCATTATGATTTCAATCTTAAATCTGAATTATGGTGATTTTAGATCTTTTGTTTTAAAATTTGCCCTTTCACCCTTTTTGCTTCGGTATTCGTTTGCCGGTGTATTCAATCATCAGAGGACAACGTAATTTCCTTTTTAGCTCACCTGGCCACAGGCCATGTGAGCTTTTGTCATCACTTGGCGTCCGTTGTCCGTCCTTTTAATCTTCTCCTCTGAAACCACAGGCAAAATGGAACCAAACTTGGCAGGAAGCATCTATGTAAAGTCCTTTATAAAGTTTCCTCATTTGGTCGTGATACGTCAACAAATATGGCCACCATCGGCGATTCTTGTTTCTGATTGGCTGATATTTAAAAAAAAATTCTCCTCTGAAACTGCATGGCCAAATGAACTTATATTTGGCAGGATGCATCTATGAGAAGTCCTCTGTAAAATTTCCTCATTTCGACTAGATCCGTCGACAAATATGGCTGCTATGGGCGATTCTTTTTTTTTCTGATTGGCTGATATAGAAAAATCTTCTCCTCTAGAACTGCTTTGCCAAATAAATGGATATTCGAAAGGAAGCATCTATAAGAGGTCTTTTATAAAGTTTCCTCATTTTGTCCTGATCGGGCAACAAATATGGCCGCCATGGGCGATTCTTGTTTCTGATTGGCTGATATTAGAAAAATCTTCTCCTCTTCTCCTCTGAAACTGCTTGGCCAAATGAATTGATATTTGACAGGAAGCATCTATGAGAGGTCTTTTATAGAGTCTCCACATTTCGTCCCGATCAGTTAACAAATATGGCTGCCATGGGCTAATCTTGTTTTTGATTGGCTGATACAGAAAAAAAATCTCCTTTGAAACCGCTTGACCAAATGAATTGGTACTTAACAGGAAGCACCTATGAGAGGTCCTGTATAAATTTTCTTCATTTCATCCGGATCCATCAACAAACATGGGCGTTATGGGCAATTCCTGTATCTAATTCGCTGATATGAAAAAATCTTTTCTGGAATCGCATTTCCAAATGAACTGATATTTGACGCACTTGTTATTTGATTGTTTGGTCGTAAACTCTTGACTAAAGAGGTCTTTAATTTTATTCTTGGTCCTTTACAAAGATTGCTCATTTCGTTCCGATCCGATAAAAACATGGCCACCAGAGCGGAACTTAAGTTTAACATTGGACACTATGGGAAAAATCACATTTTCATCTTCTCCTCTGAAACTCCTGAAGCAAATTTAACCAAACTTTAAAGAAATGATGTACTAAATGTCCTCAACAAAGATTGCTCATTTCGTTTGGGTCCGATAAAAAACATGGCAGCAAGCACGGAACTTATTTTAATATTTGACCCTATGGGAAAATCACATTTTCATCTTCTCCTCTGAAACCACAGAAGCAAACTCAACTAAACTTTACAGGAATGGTGTATGGAAGGTCCTTTACAAAGATTGCTCATATTGTTCCGATCAAATAAAGAAAATGGCCGCCAGCACGGAACATAGTTTATCATTGGACCCTGTGGGAAAATCTCATTTTCATCTTCTCCTCTGAAACCTCTTAAGCCAATGTAACCTAACTTTGCAAGAATGAAGTATGGAAGGTCTTTAACAAAGATTGCTCTTTTCGTTACAATCCGATAAAAACATGGCCACCAGCGCAGAACATAGTTTAACATAGGATTCTTCGGGAATATCTTCATTTCTATCATTTATTCTGAAACCACTAAAGCAAATTTAACTTCACTGTATTGGATTAATGTATGGAAAGATCTTAACAAAGAATACTTATTTCAATTTAATCTGACAAAAACATGGATGTCAGTTGAGAACATAGCTTAACATTAGACCCTATAGGAAAAACATTTTTGGTCATCAGTATAGGCATGGCTTAGAAGCATTTTTGTCATGTGAGCGATACAGGCTCAGTATCTGAGCCTCTAGTTTTAAACCACAATGATATCTCACAATATCAATAACATAAATATTTCAAGTAAATACTATAAACACATTTTAAAAAGGCATTAATACTACACGTTAACACAAATAACGTTTTAATTCAACTGGAAACTCACTTTGTGCTGACCCTGTGAATTTGCGTGACTGGGGAATATACTTGGGTCATTTTGTCACCGTAGAAATGTTGATACATTTTCAGCAGTTTTCACAAGGTTTTATGTGTTTTCAAGTCTATTGATAGCATTTAATCACAGTATGCTATTAACTTTCACCCAATATAAAAACACAGTATGCTATTACCCTTTACCCAATATAAAATTTACTTACTTGGTATATATCATATTGGTTCACTAGCAAACTGTATAAAATTTAATATTATGCTCTGCTCACACGTAATTCGAATTGAATTTGCATAAGTCGATTCGATTAACTGAATTCGCATTGGAAAACGATTAGTTTGCTAACGTCGCCACAAAGCGAATTACAATTCCCATTCAATTACGCATTGTGTCCGAACGTCCGTTGATGTTTATGCTAATTGGGCATTTACAAAGCGAATTAGTCAATTCGAATTGAAATGCGCCATTCGAATTAAGAAAATGACGTTTGGACATTAGCGTTTAATTCGAATTGAATTCGAATTCAATTCGAATTGAACGTCCCTTGTGAACGCAGTATCAAAGCGCGTTCTCTGCTAGCGGCAATCTTATATGAGTGTAAACCTAATGTAAATAATTCTAAAGGGCACCATCTAGTAGACTTTTGTGATCAATTCTTATTCCAAATGGTCCAGTAGTTTTAATAATGATGTTTGAATAGCTTACTTTGCTATAGGTAGGCGATTTAAAGGCGTATTGTTTAGTCTGGCCTTCGAAAAAAATGACTTTATTGGATTCTGAATGTTCTCGGGATGTATATATTTGTGTCACTGAGAAAGAGATTGAAAGTAACTGTTTAAGGTTGACGAAACAATGGCAGAAGAATACCGAAGGAACAAGGAAAATGATGACTTCAAAAAGTCCAAAGACATGGCAAAAACGGTAACAGATAAAAACAAAGACAAAACAAGGACGTGAGACAGCTACAATGCACGGAAATAAAAAGATGACATTAAGAACTAAGGCACTCATAGTGTGAACTCCCATGAAAACCGGGAGTGACATCAGGTGCTCCGGAAGGGTNTTCGAATTGAATTCGAATTCAATTCGAATTGAACGTCCCTTGTTAACGCAGTATCAAAGCGCGTTCTCTGCTAGCGACAATCTTATATGAGTGTAAACATCATGTAAATCTAAAGGGCACCATCTAGTAGACTTTTGTGATCAATTCTTATTCCAAATGGTCCAGTAGTTTTAATAATGATGTTTGAATAGCTTACTTTGCTATAGGTAGGCGATTTAAAGGCGTATTGTTTAGTCTGGCCTTCGAAAAAATTGACTTTATGGGATTCTGAATGTTCTCGGGGAGTAAATATTTGTGTCACTGAGAAAGAGATTGAAAGTAACTGTTTAAGGTTGACGAAACAATGGCAGTAGAATACCGAAGGAACTAGGGAAGTGATGACTTCAAAATTCGAAGTCCAAAGACATGGCAAAAACGGTAACAGATAAAAACAAAGACAAAACAAGGACGTGAGACAGCTACAATGCACGGAAATAAAAAGATAACATTAAGAACTAATAAAAAGATAACATTAAGAACTAAGGCACTCATAGTGTGCACTTCCATGAAAACCGGGAGTGACATCAGGTGCTCCGGAAGGGTAAGCATGTCCTGCTCCACTAACGACACCCGTCACACGATCAGTGAGGAATGTATTGTTTTGAAAGTTCTGATTTGTAGCTGATTGGAATTGCCATTTTCTAACCCTTAGACAAAACCAATAAAGATCCATGGTACTTGTTACTTCTCTAACCCTCAAACAGTACCAAGGTGAAATTTTGAAAAATCTGTCGTAAGTCTTTTGAGTATTCAAACATTAACCAGACACGACATTAAATTTTGAAAAAAAAATGCCAAAGCAGGAGACATTACAGAATCATAGATATGCTTTCGTTTGGAATTTCGATTAAGGATGAAGATACCGATCTACCCTCGTTGGAATCGATACCAAAACTACACAAATACCCGTATACACTACGGCACATCTCTAGATTTACGAAATATCCAACAAAACATATTTCTTAGCAGTTAATCCCCATCTTGGTAGCTGTAAAAGGGGATCTTCAAAATATTGTGATACTTTCTTTTTGAGAGCGGTATAAATGAAATGTTGACATTGAAAAACTGAAGAACGAGCTACTTGAAATCTTAATCTCTAGATCATTATTACACTGTGACAGCATTAAAACTTTTGATTTTCTTACGCTTATACTTCCATCAAATGAACAACTGAAATTTCAACTGAAAGGATTAATTTATAGATGTTTCTCCCGTTAGCATGGTGAAAGAGTATATAAATAAACAATGAAATGAATGGAGTACATTCTGATCGACGATGTATTTGTCCAGTTTAGAGGACCCGTTTTTCAAAAGACTATCGCAATTCTAATGGACACAAACTGTGCACCTCATTTAGTCGATCTGTTTTTTACTCCTATTTTTCTGCATTCATCGAAGGGCTTCTTCAAAATAAAAAGAACTCACAATAACTAGCCCAATCCTTTATTTTCAGCTTCTGTTATTTAAATTTTATTACTAAAAACTCTCACGTTTGTGATTTTCTTCATCTCATCGACCCGAAAGAGCTCGAAATCAAGGATACTACAGAAAAATCAACATTGGCTTCATTCTTTGACCTTCAGCTAGAAATTGACAATAGAGGTAGACCTTTCTACTAAGCTGTATGACAAACGGTATGATTTCATTTTTCCTATAGTCAACTTCACTTTTCTGTGTAGCAACAGTGCCATCATATAGTGTTTAAATCTCCAAACACATTCTCTACTCATTGGCCTTTGGCTGATACAGTGACTTCCTTGATTGAGCTCGATTGCTAACAAACAGGCTAACGGGACAGATAAAGGGGAGGTTTGGGTACCCATAAACCGGTTTAACCCTACCGCTAGCTTTTGCTAGTGCCGGTACCAAGTCCGACTGTCCCAAGTTCCTATCGTTGTCTACGTTTGTCTTTTGTCTTAAACGTGTTTTTCTTGTGTTGTTCTCTTGCAAATTGTTGCATGTAATTATAATTTTCAGCCATTATAGGTGTTTCCTGTTATCCATTTTCTAATACTTAAAAAGATTATGTTTTCCATAACTTCCAGTCATAACGGTCCATCAGGTTTTATGGTCGACATTACGATTTTGTAGATCGCTATGACATATTCGTTTCTCAGAGGAAACAGATCTTTCCATTTAACAGCTTAAGTTTGTTTTACCTTCACTGGATTTGAATTCATTACCAAAACTGACATGTTGAACATTTTAGATGTCTTATAAAACAGGAGATGCTTACTGTACTGGTATACCTGATTGAATCCATGGTTTTTATTTGGTCTGTGTTGTTTGATTTAACTTATGTTATTCAATAAACATGAACGCATGAACGCCAGAGAAATAAAAGCAGCTTGAAAATAAAGAATTACTTTTCAGATTCCAACAGTATATTTTTCAATTTTAGAAATGTAATTAAGATCATCAATTTCAAAAATGTGCATGATTATATAACAGGTAGTATTTTCATATAACAATAAATTAGTAATCACTAAATGTGAAAAGAGCATTATACTTGGTAGAGGTTATGCACAATTTGAAGCATAACATTAGGTTCTGAAGAAAATAGATAGCCTGCTGCCTTTATCTTTACAAAAATACAACTGAAATGTCAACTAAGAATAAGCGATGCATACATGTCGTTTCTTACTAGTATATAACAGCTTTATTACTACACTAATGCTATGAAATGTTTTTGAATCTAATTAATATTTAGACCCAGTGCTTGATGGTTTAAATGTGACAGCACCGATTCTTACAGAAAATGAATTGGGAAATTTAACATGTGAAGTAACCACGGGAAATCCTTTACCTGCACTATGGTGGAACTGTACTGGTATGCCCGACCAAAGCATAACAATACTGGTTACACAAATGTCAATAAAGGCAATACTGCATGTATCGGCAGTTCGCAATTTTAATGGCAAAAAATGTACATGTTATGGGAAGCAGTTAAACACATCCTTTGACGAACTAATGGAGTCCACTGTCCTCAATGTTCACTGTAAGTATATACTGTGATAAGCAATAGATTATTTACAAAATACTGAAGTTCTTGTTAGTGCCAGTCAAATTTTGTGTTTCTTGGCCAAGCGTTCTAGGTTAAATTACTCTTACAGAGGACAAAAAAATCAAAAATGTCTTAAACTTACTATGAGGTATGAGTATAGTTCATTGTTGAAGTCCCCATGGTGACTTCAAGATGAAGAACAGCAATAAAAGCGTTGTTCCATTGCTTGTTTTAATCCTGTATTTGAAGAAACTTTGTCTTATGTGCATTTAACCCATATCCTTTCATTTTTACGTTCATTTGTTTTGAAGTATGGTCTTCTTAGTCATTGAGAAGACATAGGAAAAAGAAGGGAAACGGTGAATGTGTCAAAGAGACAACCCCCAAAAGGGGAGTAATAACATTTTACTCGATAGAAGTTATGTACAATGTCAAGTACAGTTGATTATGTTTCTAACTAACGTCTGCTAAAAGTTCTGCTATTATAACATTATCATAACTTTAATTAAAAATGTCTTTCGTATGTGTTTACTTTAACAAGCAGCGATCCAGTTTGTCCACCTGAGATTTTAAAGAAATTAAATCCCTTTTGGGTTTGCTAAAATAATTCTGTTTGGGGGAAATGATAAATGGTCTATTGAAGTATTTTCACTCTATTAATGTAATGCTAACAGTAAAGACAAGATGAAATAGTTATTTGTACGTATGAAAAGTTTAGAACTGTGAATCTGAATAGGCACAATAGGTCATCACTGCTGTAGTCAAATTTGAATAAATTACATGACGTATAAGGGGCATTTAACTGCGATGTATTGATTTGCGACTAATGGCAAGTGCAAAAAACAAAAAAAAAATTACAAATGCCTGATTTTATTAACTATATGAATGTTTTATTTGTAGATGCAATGGATCATGAAGTAACATTAAGTCCATCTGATCTAGCAGAGGGAAAACCACAATTTCTGTTCTGTAGGGCAACTGGTGGTAATCCACGACCAATAGTGAGGATGGTTTGTAGCGGCATAAAACGGCATGGAAGTCAGGTTCCATTACGATATCTGACCTTATCAGTTTTATCAGTGAAGCCAACATTGGAGCTAGACGGGAAGAACTGTACATGTGACGTTCACCAACCTTCTACAAGTTTCCCGGAAATACGTGAAATAGTGACTTTACATGTGCTCAGTTAGTAATGTAATGCTCTTAAGTATTTGTCGTTGTCATGCATCGTATTACTTTTAAGATCATGTTTGTTTATTGTTTTTTATTTTTCTAATTTATTGACTAATGGCAACAATTGATTACTTTGACTTTCAAAAGTTCTGTACCTTACTATACAGGCACTTGAAAAAAAAAAAAAATATATNNNNAATATATATATATATATATATATATATATATATAATTATCGGAAAAGAAAGCAACAACACCAACATTCCAAGCGCACTGCATCTAAAAAAAATCACACTACGTGAGATAATAAAGCATTGCAGTAGACTGCAGTGAACAGTATTGATATTTCGAAACCTTTCTGGTTCTTGATCTAAACACAATAAAAAGTAAAAATACAGCCAAACTAAACCTAATTACAAAGACTGAAGGATAAAAATTAAAACAAAGCATCGAGAGCTAAATTTTGGACGCTGTTGATTACAGATGTAAGAAAAAAAAGGAATTTTGTCAGTATCTGTACATCGAAACAATTGTACCTTGTTCCCATTGTATCGCGGGTTCCACTGTATCGCGGTACGCGTTATTTTACTCTATGACGTAATCATAGCGTACCCTATCGGCCAGTAATTTTTTAGAAAATTAAACATAAGTGCAATGTTGTATCCCGGGTAGCAACAATTTTGTCAAGTGTAATTGGAAGGAACAAATTTTTAATAATTAACCATCGCTTGATGACTGTGGGTAATTAAAAAAAACCCTTTTCGGAAAAAAATATTTAAAAAAGTATTTTTGTCTATCTCAAGAACTGCAAGTTGTGGACATGTTGTCTGATGTTTGTAGGTCACAAATATCAACATGGTCTCGTGATATGCCAAATATTAAAATAAATAGAGGCAACAATCGTGGTTCCTTGAATTAAGGCCTAAAATAGAAATATGTCGCATCTATATATTTTTGTTGATAATTACGGTTTTTATTCCTGCCACTAAGTATTCTTACAGCTTATCCGTCTGATAATTCCGAAGTGTATTTAAATATTGATTACTTTGATACGGAAGCATAGAGGGGACATGTGAATTTTTTTTTCTATCTCGTGGCAACGACATACTTAATCGTGGCCATGAGATAGCTATGTCGTGGCCACGAGATAATATATCGTTCCCACGACATACTAAGTCATGGCCACGAGATGCTAACTAGTTCCCACGACATACTAAGTCGTGGCCACGAGATAGCTATGAGTATGAGCAAAGCTCTTTGTTGAAGGTTTCTAAGTGTATAAGTATCTCGTGGCCACGACTTAGTATGTCGTGGGAACGAGTTAGTATCTCGTGGCCACGACTTAGTATTTCGTGGCCACGAGTTAGTATGTCGTGGGAACGAGATAGTATCTCGTTGGAACGACATAGCTATCTCGTGGCCACGACTTAGTAAGTCGTGCGAACGAGATAGCTATCTCGTGGCCACGACTTAGTATGTCGTGGGAACGAGTTAGTATCTCGTGGCCACGACTTAGTATGTCGTGGCCACGAGGTAGAAAAAAAATTCACATGTCCCCTCCATGCTTCCGTACTTTGAAATAATTATATAAAATTTACAAAATGCATTAAAAAACAACGGCAGTAGAATACCGAAGGAACAAAGCACAAGATTACACAAATCAAAGTCCAGAGACAAGGCAAAAGCAAGAACACCAAAAGACGGAAGACCAAAGACACCACATGCCCACAAAACACACGAACATTACATATACAACACAAAAAACTAAAGCACTAACAGTGTGAACTCTCAAAAATCATCTTAAAATCATGGTTTTTGCTCCAACATTTGAATCTTGAAATTTTCAAGCTCAAATAAAGATATTTTAAGTAAATCAATGTTATGAAAAACTTGTCTGAACTTTAGCTCATAAGAAAGTATCATAAGATACAGTTATTTAATTCATCCCGGAAAGAAACTTCATATAGATGGAATTTATTACCGCAATACAATGGTACTCTTCCACTGACATGAAATGGCAGACCTTGTAATTTTAGACATCAAATTCCGATGTATAAATATACCATAGATATTTCTCATTCACTTAAAAAGATGCATGAAGAATATGAAACAAAGATTTAAAATAGGATCAGGTGAAAGAACCAGCTCACCTTTCTTCTTAAATCCCCAAACTGTACGTGCCGCGATACAGTGCGACTATAGTATACGCTTACAAAATTATAACTTGGATTAGTTAGAGTTTTACTTCCAGTGAGCAATATTTCATAATTAATCAATTCAAAAAAGGAATGAACAAACGGTGGAAGGGGCAACCGGGGCAACGAGATTTGATTGTCACTAGAAAATGGGAGAAACGGGAAATTGCTCACTGAACGTAAAACTCTAAATAACCGAAGTTACTGTCAATTTATTTGCTGCATATGCGCATTTCTACAACAGTGCAGATCAAAACCAAAACATTTGGAAATCCATTAACCAAACAAATATGTTAGAGCTAATAGAGAACACATAAGTAATGAAAGTTATAATTTTGTAAGAGTAATTGTAGATTAGATGTACAGATACTGACAAAATTCCTTTTTTTCTGCTTATGTTACATCTGAATCAACAGCATCCAAATGCAGCTCTCGATACTTTGTTTAAATTTTTTATAGTTAACTAGTAGTCTTTGCAAATAGGTTTTCTTTGATTGTATTTTTACACTTTATTGTGTTTTGATGAGGAAAACGGATAGGTTTCGAAAGAACAATTCTATAAATGCGTGTATAGTTTAATTCAGTCTTCTGCTTTGTTTTTTTAAATATGTATAAGACAAAGTGTGCTTTAGTGTAACAATTAAGTAAATGTTAATTTCTTCACTGATACTGGTGTTTCATTAAGATGTCCTCTATCAGCATTTACTTTTTGGTCGGTTTTTGACCTTCCCAATGTTTTGATTTGATCTGCACTGAAGACACATAAATGGTCGAAATGGTCATCTGCAGAACCTAAATTTACAGTAACTTTGGTATTTTGATGTTGATAAAAACCATGCATTTTGACCATAATTCGAATTACATACAAAAATAACCCGTTTCACTACAAAGTCAACAAACTAAATTTACATTCTCGTTATCAATACCAAAAAGGACCACAAAATTCTGAGGAGACTTCAGTATTACACGCAACAATGAAGAGGGTGTTATCAAGGCAATCAGAAAAACTGAAATAATTAACAAAACAAGAAACAACGGAAATACGGCAATAACAGAATACCCTATATTATCTGCCTATACCAAAGTCTTTTTATCAAAAATTTGACAGGAATATGTCCATTCATATAAACTTTATATCATCTGTGATATAGAAAAACGCGCTGTTTCAGCAAAGATTAACCATTTATCTATTACAAAACGTGCAGCCATTTTCACAAGAATTTTTATATTAGAATAAGTCAAATAATTCGTACGTCTTTGACAAGTCTTTGACAATTAAGATTTGGGTACCCATAAACCGGTTTAACCCTACCACTGGCTTTTGCCAGTGCCGGTACCAAGTCCGGCTGTTCCGAGTTCCTATCGTTGTTTACGTTTGTCTTTTGTCTAATTTGTATTTTTCCTGTGTAGTTCCTTTGCAGATCGTGACATGTAATCATAATTTTCAGCCATTGTAGGTGTTTCCTGTTGTCCCCTTTTTTTATTTACTACTGATATTTTTCGTGAGATTGTTTTGTGAAAATTCCCCTTGAAGTACAAACATCCACCTGGATATGGGATGTTGTCTCCATGACATTTACCCCATTTCCTTTCTTTTTCATAATTATCCCATAAAAAATAAATTTTACATTTGAAAAATAATTGTAAATACGTCTTAAATACAAAAATTGTGTTTCAGTTTTAAAATACCTAAATACTGAAAATTTAGTTTCTGCGTATGGCCATTTCGACAACTTATGTCTCTTCAGTGCAGATAAAATTTTTAACATTTGGAGGACATCAAGATGGTTAAATGATTTAAATAGAAAGCCAAGATCAGCTAAGGACAGAGCTAGATCAAAATTAGATCAAAATAACGTGTTGAGATGTATGCTCTTTATTTTTCCTAGATATGGTGTACTAATGTGCATGAAATTATATCTCATGTGTACACATTGTTTTTAATTATTATCTAAATTTATATAAATTCTAAAACCAAAGGTTTAATTCCCCCTACGTAATTTTATCCTTAGCTATATTTCATTTTACTGATTATTTGGATTTTGTTTGATTTTATGCATTTTAAACATTTTTTGAAATTGTGGATTTCCTTTGTTTGGGTTCTAGTGCTGCTGATGAGGAATTAATTTCCGAAATGGCCATACAGCTCATTAAAATTATTGCAGTTGGAGTGAACATAATGTGTTATGGTCTAATGTCCATTTACTCCACATTCTTTCGTAAAATGTTAAATACGGGAGTTTGTCTTTAAATGTAGTGTGAAGTTGGTAAAACAATCACCCGTGTTGAGATGTATGCTCTTTATTTTTCTTAGATATGATGCACTTGTACATGTGATTATATCTCATGTGTACGCTTTGTTTATAATTATTATCTAAATTTATATAAGTTCTAAAACCTACGTATACGGTTTAACTCCCTCAATCGTAGTTTTGTCCTTAGCTATATTTCATATTACTGATTATTCGGATTTCGTTTGGTTTTATGCATTTTAAACAGTTTTTGAAATTGAGGATTTCCTTTGTTTGGGTTCTAGTGCTGCTGATGAGGAATTAATTTCCGAAACGGCCATACAGCTAATTAAAATTTTGCAGTTGAAGTTAACATAATTATGCGTTATGGTCTCATGTTAATTTACTTCATATTCTTTCGTAAAAAAGTAAATGTTAATCTCATCAGACCATTTCACCTATGGATTTTTATACATATGATTAACTAGTTCCAGCCATAACTGTGTTTAAATTATGCAATAAACCTGCCAATTTACTTCTTAATGTCAATATCAGGAAAAGATGAAACAGATCATGAGAAGGATTCTACATCACACGCCGGATCAAAGGATGCACAACTTAAGGAAGGGGAGATTATCAAGACAATCGGAAATGGTAAGAATTAACAATACACTCCAACATTATAATAGCTAACAAAAATGTATACAGTCTTTGAATGAAATTTTTCACGGGAAACAAGAACTGACGCCATCTTCCCAAACAGCTCAACATTATAATATGTCTTACCAATAAATACAGACTTACTTGTTCCTTTGCTTGTTTTTGTAGAGACTTTGTCTCATGTGCATTTACTCCATATCCTTTTATTCACCATTTACGACTGGAGTTTGTCTCTCCTGCAGTGTGGAGTCCGTAAAACGATTCCCCATGCGAGAGATGTATGCTCTCTATATTTTTCAGTTATGGTGTACTTGTGCGTGAGAGAATTTCTCATATGGATATACTATTGATACTTTCAAATTTTGGC
>MJUU01009994.1:73642-84012 GCA_002080025.1 Modiolus philippinarum | reverse complement strand
GTGGTGAATGGCTAAAAAATAAATACACAAAAAGACTCACAGTAAAAATCAAACTAGAAAAAAGTCCAACTTATCAAGACGAGTACCCTTACAATGAAGTACATAAAACATGAAGACAATACATACAGGTACTGTGTTCTTAAAGTTTTCTTTAAATTTTTCAATAATATTGCGTACACATTCCAGTCTGTCTAACTAATGCATTCTTTTTATCAGTACCGGGAAATGATGAAATAAATTGCGGACATATACCAGTCTGCCTAATCATGCATTCTATTGTCAATACCAGGAAATGATGAAATAAATTCTGAAGAGGATTCAACATCACATGAAGTAACAACAACAGACGCAAATCTAGAAGAAGAGAAAATTATCACGACAATCAGCAATGGTAATAAATAACAAACCAGCGACCATGGAGAATACAATAGTCAGCTTAAGTCCTTGGATGAATTGTTTGACAGAAATGTCTACATAACTGCATTTACGCCTGCTTTTTAGTGCTTGAATGAAATGTCTTAAACATAAAACTGTATATAATTACTTTATTTTAATGGATATTCATATATATATACTTTGTATCATTTTGTGTCAAACGAAAACACATTTTAGCAAATAGAACGCATTTTTCAAAAAAAGATGTTTTTTATATGTTTAAATATATTTATATGTTATTAGAATTATTTTTGTCATTAAAAAAGACGGATATGAAATCTTGATAGGGTATTATTTTTGTACATCTTTTATCTTTTTAATACAATTAGAACTGGGTTCGAAATGCGTATCGAGAATTTCCTTATTTACGTGAATGGCATTTAATTTCTATAGATGCGACTCGATTAAGTGCCTCATTGGCGTCAATGTGCATCTTCAGGCGCGGATGCAGGAAATTTGAAAAGGGGGGGGGTCCAATTAGAAAATGAACGAAAATATCGCCTAGCGGAACGAGGCGCAAAAATTTTTGGGGTTATTTCTTAGTAAAACATCAGGATAATCATTAAAAACTAAAAACTACATGATTGTCCAAAAAAGGGGTTCCAACCCCCGGAACCACCCCCCCCCTTTGGATCCGCCAATGACCATTTTGCAGTCAATTTGTTATTAACGCCAATAAAGCACTTAATCGAGTCGCATCTATAGAAATTAAATGCCATTCTCGTAAATAAGGAAATTCTCGATACGCATTTCCACCCCAGTGATTAGGTAACTACTAGAAAACTATCATACGTTTTTACTAATCAATAAAAATTTATAACAGCATAACTGGATACAACAAATGTATTTTGAATGTACATGTTGTAGTTTACAGAAATTAAATTTTTGTTCATTCTTCTTTCTTTGATCTTTGGTCTATTCAGATGAACAAAGTGACTATTCTCAAGTTTGTATTACATGTATTAAATTGTTTCTATATTGTTTATTTCAACAATTATATAAAATTCTGTAAAAGTTCCAATAGGGGAGAGCAGAGCTTCTTTTCCAGAAATTAGTCCATGAAAGAGACTTAAGGACTGATGTCCGTTTTTACTATATATAGATGATTGTATTTTTCAACTTTTTTCTTCTTTCAAGTGTAAATAAACTTATATAATTGTATAGTTTTGGTAGTTATTTTAATGTATTTCTGATTATTAGACATGTTTATTCAAATATTAGCATGCAATAAAATATATGAAGAAAAATCTATTTCTTTACAAGATTCCTCTTGCTGTGTTGCGAAATTGCGACCCACTTACTCACTCTGCAGAAAACCCAGAAGAAAGAATATAGTTCTTGGTAAGTTGAAGCAACAAATATAAGAATCAAGTACATGTATCAATAAACAGTGACAGGATATGGAGACAAATTATCTACAGATATATGGTAGTAACAAGCAATAGCAAAACGCTTTTATTTTTGTCTTCATCTTTAAGTCATCATAAGACCTTTAACAATGAGCTTCGGTCGTTCAAGACGGCCCTTAGCACCGGTTTGAGCGAAAGTCGAACAACGCTACATCCCTGCTTTTCAGCCCATGGATGTGTGACCGTCAACAAACATAAAACTAACTTGCAAAGTATTCTTACAATTTCTGTCATCCATTGCCCAACAAAACTTCCGGTGTCTTAAGCTAGCAAACAATTACATATAGACAAACCCATCAAATCGATTGTAAGAAACTTGGCATAATAAACAGGTTGGATTTGGGTACTATAACTAGAGCATGTCGAAACTGGCGTTGTCGGAAGGGCCCTGCAATTTCGATCCTGAAACTCTGGACAAAAGTAAAAATCAGATAAGTGTCGATTCAAATTCTGTTTGACACACTAATGTGTTGATACAGTAATTTGCTGGATACAGTGATTTCTTGAAGCTTTACCAAACTATATCATTTCTTAGCTTCAGACTAAATATCAAGTCATTTAAAGTTAAAAATCAAAGTATCAGCAAAACAGAAAGTAGTTCAGTGACAAACCTAAAAGTCGTTCACTCAATACAAATCATCATTTCCAAGCTTCAGACCAAATTTCAAACCATTCCCTATTGTAAAAGCCAAGAAATCTGTGACGAAAATTTCGTTCATAGAAAAAAATTAAAGTATCGGCAAACGGGAAGTGGATACCTGATGAACTTGAAAATCATTTACGCAATACAATTTATCCTTTCCAAGCTCCAGACCAAATTTCAAATCATTCCCTATTGCAAAAGCCAAGAAATCAGTGACGAAAACTTTGTAAATAGTAAAAAAATCAAAGTATCAGCAGACAGGAAGTGGACCCCTGACAATGGTGAAAATTGCTTACACAATACAACTCATTATCATCAAGCTTCAGACCAAATTTCAAATCATTCCCTATTGTGGAAGCCAAGAAATCTGTGACGAAAATTTCGTTAATAGAAAAAAATCAAAGTATTGGCAAACAGGAAGTGGATATCCGATGAACTTGAAAATCGCTTACACAATACAACTTATCATTTCCAAGCTCCAGACCAAATTTCAAATCATTCCCTATTATAGAAGCCCAGAAATCTGTGACCAAAAATTTGTTAATAGTAAAAAATCAAAGTATCGGCATACAGGAAGTGGAAGTCCGACAAACTTGAGAATCACTTACACGATACAACTCATCATTTGCAAGCTTCAGACCAAATTTCAAATCATTCCCACATATACAAGCCAAGAAATATTTGACGAACAAAATTGTTGACGGACGGACAGACAAAGTGAAAACTATAGGGCACCCGCATCTCAATGCGAAGCCCTAATTAGGTGGTCGGAATATCATTTTGAAATTACAAAATAAAACTAAAATGCCAAATTTTGAAACTATGACAGTAGATCTATATCCATATGAGAAATTCTCTCAAAACGAGTACTAAGTATATCATAACTGAAATATGAAAATGTATACCTTTCCCTAACAGAGAATATATTTACAGACTCCATACTGCTGGAGGGACAACTCTAGTCTTAATGCACATGCGACAAATTCTCTACAAAAACATGATAAATCCAAGCAACGGAACGATGGTTTTGTTGTCTTTACATGTTCTTACGCACTTTCGAAGAAAGTTCGGGGATTTTGTTATACTCTCCGTCTGTCTGTCCGTCCGTCCGTCCCACTTTTCTTGTAACTCAAACTCCTCCTACATTTTTGGATTTAGGGATTTAATTTTGTTGTAGAATTGTTGCATATAGTTTGTAGATGCGCAATAAGCTTTCGGATTTTTGATATTGATCTTGGTGCAAACAAGATGACCCAAGATGTCAATTTCTACATATGTGGCATGTGACACACACTCCTCCTACATTTTAGCTCACCTGACCCGAAGGGTCAGTGTGAGCTATTGCCATCACTTGGCATCCGTCGTCCGTCGTCCGTTAAACTTTTCACATATTCATCTTCTCCTCTGAAACTACTGAAGCAAATTCAACCAAACTTTACAGGAATGATGTATGGAAGGTCCTTTACAAAGATTGCTCATTTCGTTCCGATCCGATAAAAAACATGGCCGCCAGCGCTGAATTTAGTTTTAACATTGGACCCTATGGGAAAATTGACATTTTCTTCTTCTCCTCTGAAACCACTGAAGCAAATGCAACCAAACTTTACAGGAATGATGTACTAAAGGTTCTTAACAAAGATTGCTCATTTTGTTCCGATCTGATAAAAANACTTTTCTTGTAACTCAAACTCCTCCTACATTTTTGAATTTAGGGATTTAATTTTGTTGTAGAATTGTTGCATATAGTCTGTAGATGCGCAATAAGCTTTCGGATTTTTGATATTGATCTTGGTGCAAACAAGATGACCCAAGATGTCAATTTCTACATATGTGGCATGGGTACTTTCAATAGAATTCTATTGTATACCAATTTGTCACCACTGGAGTATCAAGGTAAAACCCTTCAGGCAGTACAAATTGGTATACAATAGAATTCTATTGAAAGTTGAGTACTTGATTAACAAACAATAGATGGAGTTTTGAAGGAATTCTTATAGGTGTTACTAGAGGAATATAGGTATATTCATTGATGAATTGCAAATAAAATATGTTAAAGATTTGGGAAATCCGCCATAAGTATTATTGTTTGCACCTGTCGACAAAGCTTCAAATAACGTTGCCATCATCTGAAAAAAATACTATATCGATGTCCAAAAAAAAACGAATTGGCAAAGCCTAGCACTTTTAAACGTACAAATTATGACGAGAAAACACTCATCAAACAACATTACAAGGATACAGAAACACTCAAAGTTCCACCTAAAGATAACACCCTACCTACTATGTACTGGATTCCTAAACTTCACAAAAATCCCTACAAACATCGTTTCATTTCGGCTTCAAGTAATTGCTCTACCACAATTTGTCCATCAATTTAACCAGTGCACTCACTTGTATAAAGGATCATAAAGGAGTTAGTCAAAAACTATTGTGAAAAAACATATCAAAACTCTGGTGTAAATTACTTTTGGAGTGTAAGAAATTCTATTGAAGTTTTAGATAAATTACAATCTATAGATAGACCAGTTTCATCCATTGACAGTTATGATTTTTCTACACTTTATACAACCCTTCCACATAATTTGATTAAATCCAAATTGGGTGAACTTATTTAATGGTCTTTTAAATTTTCGGGTCTTCAATTTATTTTTCTGCATCAAAAAGCAAGGATTCTTCTCCAATATCTGTTACAACAATTATTGCTCCTGGACATGTGATGATATGATTAAGGCACTGAATCTCTTGCTAGACAACATTTATGTTCGTTTCGGCACCATCATCAGGTCATTGGAATCCCCATGGGTACTAATTGGGCACCTCTCATTGCAGATCTTTTTCTGTTCTGTTACGAACGGGATTTCATGAAAAAACTACAAAATGGGACCATACCAAATAGTGGTAAACTTATTTCTATTTTTAATGATAATAGCAGGTATATTGACGATATCCTTACTATTGACAATCTCCAGTTTTTAGCTTATGTTGACACCATTTACCCACAACAACTGAAACTTAATAAGGCTAACAATGATTCTAAATACTGCCCTTTTCTAGATCTAAGTTCATCATTGACTCTGGTAAAATAAAAACTAAGGGATGATTTTGATTTTACTATTACTAATTTCCCCTTTCTTGGCTGCGACGTTCCACTAGCTCCATCCTACGGGGTGTATATATCTAAACTTGTACGATTCGCTCGCAATTGTTCTATCCTTGATGATTTTAATGAGCGTAACCTTACTCTCACATCCAAACTTTCACAACAAGGTTACAGATTTCATAAATTATTAAATACTTTTAAGAAGTTTTACAGAAGATATGAACATTTGATATCTAGATATGATGTGACTCGCAAACAGCTAATTACAAAGAGCATTTCTCATCCTCGATTTTATGGAAATGTTAAAAAATGTCAATAAAGGGCTACGCCGAGCGCAGCATGATACGACCGCAGCATGTCGACAACTGAAATTTGAACAAGTGTAATTTAAGGTAAAGAGTCAGGAAAAAAGCGCCACGTAGTGAAAACAACTTTTCTGCGACGTAACAGTAATAGGGGACGTAATTTTGGCGTCAAATATCCTATTCCCGCTGGGGACGTCGCTTTTGTTAAGGATAATAAGTTTTTCAATGTACTTCCAACCTCAATAACTGTTGTGACTGCGATAAATTATTTAGGTCTAATCAGGTTTCTTTTTGTCTGAATGTTTGATTTAAAATATACGAAGCACAAAGACTGTAGGTTTTTCTCCTCTGTGGTGACGATGATTTACGGGAATATTAAAGTCTCACAAATTTAATATGAATGGCAATGGAATAACGAAATTCTTTCTTTTCATAACATTTCTCTGACCACTGTTGTTATGAGTGTTTTTTTCTAATCTTGGTACACGTTTATAAATTTTAATCGGGAAGACGATACTCACGTACCCAGGCCATTGCCAGCTATAAATGCGTGTGATTCATCTCTTCGAGTTGAAGATATTTTGATTTATGAAATATTTTCTTTTGAGTTCATTTGTATTACTCACGCCATTCCAATTTCATATACTAGTATAGAAAATGATGATAGTGTTTTGTGTGTGATACCTATTTATATGGCTTCTATGACCCCGTTCACACTTACAATATTCGAATCGATCGGAATCGATTTCAATAAGTTGTGACTATTCAGACTATCAATAGATCGCTTGTAATCGATCTTTTTGGTCCCATATGAAAGAGGTGGTCTCAAGAAGATCGATTCAAATTGAGAAGAATTTTGATGAGAATAGTTAGGATCGATTGCGATCGATTTAAGGTCTATATATAGATCCCATTCACACCTACAAGATTTGAATCGACCGCGATCGATGTCATTCATACTATAAAAAGATCGATTGCAATCGATCTTATTTTTTCCGATAAAAGAGGTGGTGTCAAAAAGATCGATTCAAATAGAGACGATAACGGCTTTGGTGTGAACAGTTGGGGTCGATTGCGATCGATTCAAGTGCTTTGAAACAAGCATACGATAGATCGCGATCGGTTTTAAAGAGAACGTTAAAACCTATTTGCTTTGGATCGATTCAAATTTTCAAATATGAACGTGAATTTGGATCGATTCCATTTAGTTGTAGTTTGAACACGGCCTATATGTCAGTTTTTCAGGTTCCATTGTTGTCTTGTTAACCATTCCCAATACAACAACTCATCACCAAAATGTTCACTATATAGGAGTTTCCGCGAATCCAATTAGTGACGTCACAAAATCTAATTTACATATGCAAATTAGCATTATTGGTTGGCAAAGCCGAACATTTATCATAATATTGCATTGGGATAGAATTTTAAATCTTTGATAACTTTTTTATTATATGCACGATTTTGGATCTGTAAAATGCATATTAAACATCGAGATATTCATATTCTTTCTACCAATTTACTTTTTCATAAAAATAGACAAATATTTTTTCATGTGATTTTCAAAAATGTGATTGTTTCGAAAAATTATATGGTTTACAAAATACGCTAATTCTATATATATTAAAAATAAAAAGCTAAAAATTCTTACATCCTGTAAAAGTGTAAACATTCCATAATTGAGATAAAAAAGAATTATCCATTTATCTTAAATAACAAATTCTCACAAGTTAATTGAAAATGACATTTTTATAACCCTAATCAGTGACTATGATTTCTTGCCAACCAAAGGTAATTTTTCAAGCTTGTGACGTCACGGCGGAAACTCCTATACTCAATAACATATTACATAGTAACAGGAAAATGGATAGTAGCAAAAGAATCGTTATTTCATTTTTCCCCTCATGATATTCATGGCGCGATATTAGAGAAAAAAATAATAGTAATGCCTTAGCAATATTAAATTGTGTTGGAAAAAATTAACAATTATCTGAGGTTATAACCCCCCGAATACAGAGTACACCCAAAAATTGAGATGAAATCCAGAATCCATTCTTATCATTATTTTTTTTCAAATTCAAAATCCCTATAAAAACGTGGTAATATTAAGCAAATGGAAGAAAAGGCTGACCACACAGCTATTATCATATTCGTCCTCATACGAATTGTTGCATCGTTGTTAGACCCGATGATACTTTTGAGTACAAAATCTCTATGTCGACAGTCAGGCCTATAAGAGCTTTATTCAGCAAGAAAATGATTACTAGTAGCAAGGATATAGTGTGTGACAAATTCCGCAAGGACAAAGGTCGTAACCGAAAGTTACCTGGACGTGTTCCGTTAGGAGAATCGACAAAATAAGCCTGTTCTGCTATAGGAAACTTACTAGAGATACTTTTTATAGCGAATATGCGAAATCCGAGGAAATCATTGATACACATCCATCAAT
This sequence comes from Modiolus philippinarum, assembly GCA_002080025.1. NCBI lineage: Eukaryota > Metazoa > Mollusca > Bivalvia > Mytilida > Modiolidae > Modiolus > Modiolus philippinarum. The sequence goes on along the minus strand of MJUU01009994.1, from coordinate 75,674 downwards.
ACGCCTGGATATTTACATATGTATTATTATCTTATTCTGTTTATTTTTCTACTTTGAAAGTAAATATATCAGTGTAAAAGAAATATATGTCCGTAATAATGTACTCTTAGACGCCAGCTTTTAATGAATAAAACATTCTAAAAGAATATGTAAAAATTTGTATAAATGAAGTACAATTGGTTTTCTCCCGTTTTTATTTTTTTAATATTCAATCAGTCCGTACTTTCTTTTTCTAAAAGCACGGACATGAAAACATATTTTTAGAAAGTTCCCATTTGAAAGCAAATCATTCGATGATTTACGACGTCAAGTTCTATCTTTATATGCGACGTCGCAATTTGGTAAATTTCAAATGTCTCTTGCGAGAAAACAAAATCGGTGACCCCCAAATTTTTTTACATTAATATGTTTATCAGCACATTTAAAATATATATTTAGTTTTTTTGAAAAAATCTATGTATAGGTTTTATCTCAAAATGACAATTAAACACAAATTTCGCGGTTTCTTTCACGATTTTCAGGTTATTTCTTTGTTAAATCGAGGGTTTCGACTACTAACTTCTTGCAGCTGTCACGAAAAAACTAAGTCGGTTACCCCCAACTTTTTTTCGATATCTCTATGTAATTTGATAATATCTATCATCGTGCAAAATTTAAAAAAATTCTATGAGATTTGTTTTTACTGACTCTTCACCTTGAAGTGAATGTGGACACAGTAAAGAGCTTAATATTGTAATTAGATGAACATAATAGGGAGCTAGACACAGTAATTAGCTGGACACAAAGTAGGCCTGGGGAACATAAAAAAATAGCCCTTTAAATCCCATAAAGGTATGAAAAACTGAAAGAGTTACACAAAAACTGCTGACAAACTACTGAAAGCTTACATCAAAGAGGAATCTGAAGTAAAAAATCCCATTAAAATCCTATAAAATAAAGATTTAAGATATTTTGAAAAATAGCAATTTTGGTACCTTTGACCCCTTATAGCTCGTAAACGCTAAGACATACGCCAAATCTATTGGCATACTACTGAAAGCTAACAACAAGAGGAATCCAAAGAAAAAATTCCCATTGAAATCCGATGCAAAATAAATATTTTACATATTTTGAAAATTAGCAATTTTGGCCCCTTTGACCCCTTATAGCTCGGAAACGGTAAGAGATATGCCAAATCTGTTAGCATACTACTGAGAGCTTACAATAAAAGGAATTCAAAGAAAAAAATCCCATCGAAATCCGATAAAAAATAAAAATTTTAAGTAATCTGAACATTTGTTATTTTGGCCCCCTTTGGAACCTAATTACTCGGAAAGGAAAAAAAGTATAAAAAATTTGATGGTGCTGTGCTAGTTAGCTTTACATAAGAAATCCATTGCAAAAAACTGCATTAAAATCGGACTAAAAATAAGAAAAAATAAAATTTTTGAGATTCGCCCCCTTAGGGGCCCATTTATTACATGAACGGTACATGCGACATGAAATCCGTTGACATACTCCAGATTGGAAATTTTCTCAGGGGTACAATGAAAGAAACCCCATCAAAATCCGATAAATAATAAATATTCTACAGCCCAATATACGAAAACACCCAATTTGGCCCGTTTTGGCCCTTTTCTTAAAAACAGACGGGGCCAGTATACCCAAAACCAATCACAGCCTTCCTTTTGTGCCAAGGAACATTGTGTTAAAATTTCATAAGGATTGCTCAACTAGAACTTAAGTTATGGCACGGAAACGAAGTGTCCATAGACGCCGACGCCGCCGACGCCGCCGCCAGTATCATACCAATATACCACCTCAAAATTTTTTGCAGTCGTATAAAAACTGATAAATAATCCAGAAAAACTGGGACGTAACTTACATTCTTTACGTAATAGTGGATATCGACGAGATTCTGAACAAATCCGTTAAATTGGCTTTGGATTCCAGTGACCTGAAGACTTTACATATATACTGGCCTCTCACTGATACTGCCGATGTCTACTGAAATACATCTGGGACTAATATAACAGTATATTAGTCCCAGAAT
>MJUU01009994.1:55840-72836 GCA_002080025.1 Modiolus philippinarum | reverse complement strand
GAATTCTACCTAGCAATTATTCTAAAATAATTTGTTTAATTTAGGACAAACAATTTTACTAAATAGATCTCAAAAATATTTGATTTCAATTTTGGTAAATTTCCTGAAAGTTTCAAAGACCACTTATTTTTGGAATTCTACCTAGCAACCATACCAAAATAGTTTGCTAAATAAGAACAAATAGTTTCACCAATTTGATTTCAAAAATATTTGATTCAAATCTTGGTAAATTTCCTGAAAGTCTCAAAGAACACTTATTTTTTTTAATTCTGCCTAACAACCATATATTCTTTTTGTAAAAATAACGACTACCAATAGTTTGATTTCAATAATATTGAGAAAAATTATGCCCATGGTGCAAAATAACTGTTTTCTATGTCAAACAGGGAGTGCGGGGATAGCTGTCATTCTGACAGCCTCTAGTTTAAAATTGTCACATCTTTGCGAGAGCTGTTCATCAAGACACTACATTAAGATTTCTGTGTCATTATAAAGTGTGTCAGGTATGTCGCTATGACGAAATTTTACTATGACATTGTATTTGATATTTAGTTGTTTGTTAACGGTCTCTGTTTGTTGGTGGCCTGTCCATCAACTCATAAACGTGGGCAGATTGTACTTCTGCAGTCGTTTTCTGATATGGGTGAACCAGCTTGGACTTCTTTTCAGGTTAATTATCTTGTAGCAATCTTATATTCTATGAATCCCTGGTATCTTTTTATGCTATAAAATGCATTTAGGTCGTTTTTTCAGTATGTATAATTCGTATGGCACCAATTAGTATGTACATTGATATCATAATCAACGGAAATTATGTCCTTAGCTAGCTGTCTAACTGCGAGAATTTGTCCGGACAGTGCCTGTGTGTATTGTCTTCATGTTTTATGTACTTCATTGTAAGGGTGCTCGTCTTGATAAGTTGGACTTTTTTCTATTTTGATTTTTACTGTGAGTCTTTTTGTGTATTTATTTTTTAGCCATTCACCACATATAGGGGGAGGATTTGGATCCAAGAAAAACAAGTTTAACCCCACCGCAATTTTTGCACCTGTCCCAAGTCAGGAATATGTTGGTGATTGGCTTGTCCGTGTCTTCTTATAAAATTTTAGTTTCTTGATATTTGGGTTATTGGATGTGGTTTGTTTCCATTGATTTATCTTTGGCTTCCTATTTCGATATTTTTGGTAATGAGTACTTCTTTGTTTACAATCTTTTGATTATGGCTTTCCATATTAATTGATTTTAATGCTGCTGATGAGAGGTTACTCCTTGAAACACGTGTACAGCATAACTAAATTTACTGTTCATTTTTGCAACTTTGGTATTTTTGTATTTTTTTATCCACTTTTTTACATTTTTTGATCCATTTAGGGCTTGCTATACGGTGTGAGGTTCCTCACTGTGTTGAAGACCGTAGATGCTTGTTTTGGGTCGTTTTAACCTGGATATGGGATGTTGTCTCTTTGACATTTACCCCATTTCCTTTCTTTTTCATATTGTAGTTCTATAGCATTTTGCTAAGCCTTGTTATTGTTTGAGGAGCCGTCTCTAAAAAGATACTATTTCCTGTTCATTACCATTTCCAATCCATAAGCGACTATTGGTTTACAAATGACATAGATTTTGCTGGGAAATTCTGGTTATATTCTTTTTTCCATGTAGCCCTGCTCAAAATAGTACACACATTGTACGCCCTCCTTTCTCGCTAAAGCTCGAACTTTTAAAGTTTAACCCTTTCAACAGTAGAACAATGTAATCAACGACTTGAAAGGAAAGATACTATATTTTATCTTAAGTAATTGTTTATTTGTAAATTTATTCTATAAGATTCTGAGAGTGTGAAAATGTAATAGCATAACAGACTAGAAATCCAGATAATAAGCACAAGTTTTAACTGGGTCCATAGATTTACCAAAAAACACCCAAAACTACCCCAAAACACCCCAAAACTACCCCAAAACATGCAAAACCAAGTAAAAAATATACCTTTTTGAAAGAAAAAATATCAACTTTATTACTTTTTTTATTGTTTTTGGTCAAGAATTGTTTTTTGTAAACCCAGTCCTTTATTTCATATTTTCAAAAAATACTCACATTTTGAATTTTTAATATTTACTCTACACAGAACTAATAATTAATGCTGTCACCACATCTAGAGTTTGTTTCTTCAGTTATGGTGTATTTGTGCTGAGGATTTCAGATTCTTATACACTATTTATATCAACTAGAACTTACTTATTTTGAAATACATGTAAAATGTTTAAAATATCATTTCCAAAGACAAGGATGATAATTTACATAATTTTTATAAAATAAAAATGTACAAAAGTATTAGGGTTAAACATCACTGCGATGTATACAAGACAGTTCAAAAATACATATCACCAAGCATATCTCTTACAGTTATTACTTCGATTTCTTTGAATAAAAACTGAAATATGAATAAGATATATTTAAACTTTACCAATTTCCATTACTTCATTGTGTATCATGACAGTTTTTGGGTAGTTTTGGGTGTTTTTGGGTAATTATATGGACCGGTTTTAACTGTATTACTCAAAACACATTAGAAATGTTACTGCAATTTTAAAATCTAAGTCATACTGTTTACAATAAATCTTGACCTTCATCCCAAGATAATCTAAATATGAAATACATTCATATCCAGTACAATTTTGATTGATTAGGTAATATATCAGGAACAAGGAAAAGGGGAGAATGGTTGAGGGCAAGAAATGTTCCCCTAAATATGGCCCAGAGCTCTTTGGTTAAGAAATATGGAAGGAGTTTTTATACTGCATGGAGGGTGGCGCTTCACCATATTTGTCTACAAGAGTTCACAGCGAGGGTTTCTGAACCCTACATAGAAAGTGTACTTTCAAATCCATCAAATGGGGATATGTCCAGTTTCAATTCCAGCATATAAATAAAAACAATTGAGTTATAACGATAAATTCTTTTATATAACAACTGTTTTGTGGCAAAACAAAACTGCATGAGTATACAATGATAAGCTATAAAACTAAAATCTTTGTTTCTACTTTTAACCAAGACTATAAACATTATGTTTGTTTTCTGGCATTTAAATCTTAAGCTCTACTTCAACCCAAGACTATAATAATTATGTTCTTGTATTTCTATTCACAATTCAAACAGATCAAAGTGCACTTCCATTTTCATGACAAATGCTATTTTGTTTTAAAACAATCTACCAAAAAATCTATAGCAAAACAATAATTTTGGTTATTTTAAAATGAATAAATTGCCTTTGACAAAAAGCCCTAAAATCACTCATATTTATCATTGTTTAGCTTTGCATCAATGGAAATTTCATCTCATATTCCATGACTTCTACATGAAATAAGAAGTTAACTCATGAAAATCTTAGTTTAAATCATCTATAAACAGCTTAACATATTTTTCAAATTAAAAGCAAATTTTTCCATTCATGTTTTTTTTATGAATAGAGCTATAATTTTTTCATCAGTTGTCAAAACATATTTCTTAGCAATACAGTCAAGATATACATATTTGTATTCGTGAAGCCCTTTGCACGAAAATTTTAATCATAAAATTTGAAATTAATTTTTAATTTTAAGATTTTTTTGTGAAAAGGGCTGCTGATGAACAATAACCAGTTAAATCTGTATGTCAGATCCTTATAATCATTGAAATAATAATAAAACATCTTCGTTATTACAACAAGTACACAATTCACCAGGAATTTATTTAACTTTCTTTTAATTGCATATTTAAAACAATTGCAAATTTTCTACAGTAAAACAATTAATGTTTGAATTCACAATACATGTATACTACATAAAGTCAATAGTTTATCTTGTTTCAGGGTCAGATTTCTTGTACCTTTATTGTCCACTGTCTATGATCTTAACGGTCTTCTTGTTCTTATTGTGCAACCAATTTAATCTATAGGTGTGATAAAACTGGTCTATACCTATAGCCTCAGAACAACATATTGTGTAAAATAATTTTGACAGTTTTGGAGACTTTCTATTGTAAACTAATCCTAAACAATCAGGTCCTTTTGAATTGTCTTAGAATACTCTGGTATATCAATCTGTTAAGGTCATAGACAATGGACAATAAATAACAAAACAACAAAGTTACTGTGAATTTAGTTTCTGAATATGGCAATTTTGACAACTTATATCTCTTCAGTGTAGATCAAATCAAAACATTAGAAAATCCTTGAACCGAAATATGGTTAGAAGCTAACAGAACTAATTACCAATGGGATCTAAATACAAATGCCAAAATCAGCTTAGGGCAGAGCTATGCAAGATGGAGATGCTCCTTAGTTTTAAACAATTTTTTTATCATTTTAAATAGGAATTAGTACATTTTCTAATTTTCTAATTTAGAATGGAAATAATTAAAGGCCATAACTAAGAGCAATAACTGCAAAACAATATTTTTTTCCATTTCTGAGTCTACAACGACATCAGGCACAGACTGGGTGTTAATATTTCAATGGAAAACTGCATGTACCCATTTAATTTCCTGCCTTGAAATTATACCACTAGTTAATAAAAATAGAAAATTATAGGCAAACAAATTACAAAATAATTAAAATACCAATTAAACATGATGTTAGCCATTAACTAAAACTCTGTTGTATATGGCTTCTTATTAACTGAAATGAATGTATAATAATTTCTTTGTCTTTACTACTTACTTTGATGAACACAACATCCACTGTGAATTAACATAAAAAAATAAGAAAAAAATAACTCTATCAAAAGTAACAGTCCAATGACTAGTATACCATTAACAAATCTGGAATGATATCAAGGAATGCCATTATGATAATTATGTGCTTCTTTCTTCTGTTATTAAGTGATTCTGTACTGCAGGTGTGATATAGAGATTTTTCAACCATATATCTCAGAACGAAAATCACACATGAAGCTGTTTTAAGTTAACCTTTTTAATAACTTCACAATTTGTAACACTTTTCGGAATAATTGATACAAAAAATATTGTTTATTAATTTATGGAAGATCTGAATAATATACAATTTCATATACACTCATGATTTGAGCATAACTTGAAAATCATGGAAGTTAAGATAGGAGGTCATCGTGAAGAAAATCAATATAGCATAATCAATGATAATTTTACACAACCACAAAATTTTGCAGTTTCAATATGAACATCTGTTGCTTTGAGGGAAAAAGTGTGTTCATTTTAGTATTGTTCATGTTTAAATTGCAAATGACAGAAGGTAAAACAAAAAGAACTGTGTTCTGAATAGATTTGGCTAGAGATTTCATGGAATCCGTTTTCACTCGAGAGTCCAATAAAAATGAATCCACTTCTGTCAAGAAATGTGAAAACTTGATGAAAATTAGAGAATTAAGAATTTGCAAAAATTTGAACTCCTCTTTTATGTATTTCTTCATAATTATTTCTGCACTGATAATGTGTATAGAGGTAAATGAGAACAATTCATTGGCCCAATTCTTGTACTAATGATGTATTTGATAGTTGTTTTACATATTCAATTTATCCCTGAAAACACATGGTTTGACTCCTGTTAGACAAAAGGACCACAAAATCCTAGAATTCACTAGTCCAGTAGTCCAGTAATGATTTTACCGACCAAAAATAAGTAAAGCTGTGTGAAATTTTCTAAATTTTGCTAGCTTAAAGGTCTTTTATGTTACAAAATTTAGTAGTCCTGCTTCAGATATACTAGCATCTGGGCCATAGAGAACTAGTTTTAGTATCAAACCCTGCAAAATATGAATCAAAATTAAACATTTTCATCTCGCGAACAAATTAAATTGAGATAAAATATTCTGAAACAATATCATGCATTTTCTAAAATGAAAATACATGCAATCATTAAAAGATCATAACTATTTTGTGTGTCTTTTCATGAGGTAGAGTATATAAAACGACACCACTTATGGTAAATGTGCAATTATTTTTTAGGTATATTTTTTCCTTTTTTTAATAACTGGTTTAGGAGATTTACTTTTAACAAAAACATTTTGTTTATCTTTCTCATTTTGTTTGGAATCTGTACTACATAAATCCTGCAAAAATATTTCAGAAGTTTATTTTTCAAGATTTGTCATGTAGGCTTTATGAATAGAAATAGAAAAGAATTATTTTCTGGGCCGATTTTACTTTACTTGTAGAGCATTCTTGTATGTTTAAAACTAAACATTTGAAAAATTGAAATGAAATAGCACCCTAAGAACACATTTAAGAATTAAATAATAAAGTTACATATAGTTGTGCAGCCCCCCCATAAATGACTTGATTCAGGAGATGTTAATGTTGCCTTTTACTATATATATAATCTCTCCATCATATACTATAATCACCATAATGTATGATTATAAAATTTTGTTGTTGTATAAACTTAAATATATGTGTATGTTTTAATACATGCTGTAGCAGACATAAAACTTTCTGTTTATTGAAAACAAGTTGCTTTAAAATACATGTCATTGTTTAATATACAAAACGAGTATCCTCTACAGTGAAAAGGTACCCCTGGTACTAAAAACAATTATATTAAAGTGTTAACATCTACATGTTTTATTCTTAAGACTTAGTGTACATGTAATCCATAATATTTAGAAAGATTTTATTTTATCAAGATATGATACTTATACAAGCATCTAGAATTGTAATGAAAATTAAGTAACTTTAAATTCAATGTAATTAACTTTTTAAATTGCAAGGACATTTTCATAGTAGGTCATGGTTCAAGTTAATTTTGTGTCTCTTTGTCAGAAGTTTCAGGTCACTCATTGCAAGTCTGATTTAAAACCCATTTGGTCAAAAGGCTCATGTTGGGGGATGGATTTGACCCCAAGTTGTTTCATCTATATCTTACAAACTTTGTGTGAAGGTTATTTCATAGTTATTCTGTCACCATGACAACATGATGACATCAATAGAAACAAATTACCAGCCTGCTGGAATGTTTACCAGTATGTTTAGTTGATTCAATGATTTCTCCTGAGACTTGTATAAATCTGAGTTAAAATGATATTCATATTTCTTTTTATCATCAATTCATTTCTATTTATATAATATTGGAATCAATTATGAATATTTTCAATTAGGTTTATCTTTACCACATGTCCAGAACATCGAAATTTTTAAAAAATTTAAATATTTAATTTTATAGTAAAATTAACATAAAAGCATTCTGATAAAGTTTAATATGAATTATTCTAGACAGTGTTAACTTATAATTCAATGAGCATGAGTCAGTATTAGGCAATTTATGATTAAGGGTTAGAGAGTGTAAATAATAAAATAGTTCAGTATTCTTAAAATTTGCTGTGGAGTTTTAAAGGGACAGATTTTATACATACATAGTCTTACAGAAATTTTCACAATTAGGAACATAAAGGCAGAAGTGTGACAAATTATGTCTGGAAGTAATTATTTTCCTCAAAGCAGTTTTTGTGGACTAGAAAATATTAATATTATTCAAACATACAAGTTTTGAAATTTTATTTTACAACTTGTATCCTTGAAATGAATTTCAATTTTCAACATATATAAATCAATTATATATCCAGCATTATAATTATCAATAAACAAAGCAATAATGAGCCAATAAAACCAATATATAAATATATACAATGTATACAATAGTTTATTTACAAGATATACAAATTTACACAATATGTACAATTCAGCATATACACAATCAAGTATACAAAAATATATATATGAATGAATTTCCTTCTTCATGCATTTCAATTTGCTGGTGAATATGAAATATAAATTATGTAAGTTTTGATAAAACACAGATATATTTACAGCTATTGGATGCAAAATGTGGAGGACCTGGGATGAATCTTTTAATAAATGACCTTTCATACACTCACTGCAATATGTTAATCAAATATTTATCTACTATGTTTATAGCTATACCATGACTTGAAGAGATAATGTACCTCCATAATCAAATAATTATTTATCCAAATTACCATTATCTTTTTTTTTCATTCAAAAGATAATCTGTTTTAGAAAAGAAATACTTTCAATACAGTAATATTAACATTTTAGCATATTTCAATGTTTATAGAGACTAGACAAAAGGGACCTTTAGATTTAATTTCTTCATACATTGGTCTATTTCTGAACCCTAACATACAAATTTTCTTGCTTTATTCAAAGATTAGCAAGGTATTTGTATTTTCATTGTGTAAACAGTAAAATGAAGTGATAAAATCAGGTAAACCTAATGAGAGATCTATTTTCACATTTTTATACAATATGTACGAGATCTTTTGATGTATATAATTAAATACCCAAGGTATTAAAATTTGATTTCTGTAGATGGCCATTTCGACAACTGAAGAATAAACCAAAAACAAATCAAAGGCCATAAAACGAAAAATGCAAATAAGCTAATAGAGAACAAATAACCAATGGGATATATTGGAATGCTGAAAGCAGCTGAAGAAAGAGATTTGTACCACAAAGATATTCCTTAGTTTTCAACAACAAATTTGTACAAATTTAGATACTGCAAGTTTCCAAATAAAATCAGTTCAGGCCAGCACCGAAGCACTGACAGTATCTAAATTTTTACAAATTTTGGTTATCAGCCTCAGTGACCAATGGTCCACCAGAAGAGGCATTAACTCAGTAGTTACAGTAATTACCTAGCTTACCATAAATTTAGTTTCGTTAAGAAACATTTGATATAACATTAATTAAAACTGAACATTTACACAAGATGTCCTTACCGCAACTTAAGTTCCAAAGCTATATCAATGACATAAGAATAATCTGCATGGCAATTTTCCATATTGTAGAACAAGAATCATTGTGACAGACATACACATCTGTGATAGAATTATTTTCCAGAACACTTTGTAGTAAGTTATAGGAGGGAAATGATTAAAGTAACAATATCAGAGTTAAATCTTAAACCACATCTTTTCTTCATACAAAGCTGATAGTGTACTGACCAAAAATACTAACGAATGATAACAATGGTATACAGTTTCCATCTACTCACAAATCATTTAAAACATTCTTAAAATGACATAAAATCACCATAGAACTGAACATATCATATGCTTCACTCTGTGAGCAAAATATCAGTTCCTCTCATAAATACCAACACATAATGATACAAAGTATACAATGAAACATAAAATGTCATAAATGTATATATATGTAGAACACAAGTCACATGACCACCAGTTAAATCATGTGACCTCAATGTATTTAAAAAAATATCACAGCCTCTTTTTGTTTTCTTTATACATTTTTGATGGAAGTTCTATTTGTAATTCATCACATGAATTTTAATGTATTATTATGATCCTGCTGACTATGAAAAAAAGAGTTTTGACAACTTGTTTAAATCTATCTGGCTTCTAATGAAAAAGGAAATATAAATTCTAATAAAAGTCATTAAAAAATGAAAAATCCCAAACAAACCAAGCTATGCTTACACTCGCTTTTAACTGTAAATTACCTAATACAAACTAGTTATCATTATCTAGTAACTCTAAAATTCTAATTAGACAGCAAAAAAAAAGAGAAATTTTAGGACTATACTTGTATTTGCCATTTCTTTGTGGGCTTTTGGACATACAGAAATGAAATGGAAGTGATTAGTTAAATTTACCTTGTACTAGACTATTTATCAAATGCAGTTTGCACATGCCTATTGCACGCAAGAAGCTAAAATAGTACATATTCATGAATAAAATAAAATAAATTTTCACAAAGCCTTCAATCGTGCCAGCAGTTTTTCAGCTTCACTTTCATCATTATCAACACTTGACGAATGTTTCGTTTTGGAATTTCGTCTTTCTGGAACCTTTTCATGATTATAATTTTTATCTCTATCTTTACTTGGTGGTGGTTCACGACCAGAGTCATCAAAACTTATTTCAGTCAATGTAGTATTGTCTAGTTGGAAGAGATTCTGACGAGATCTTGACCTTGAAAGTTGAGCACGTCTTTCAGCTGAAAGTATGAATTAAAATCCTAATTAAAATTTGTTCAAAGTAGTTAAAATTTTGTATTTACAAGATTGACTACCAAATAAGTAAAGTTATAACAGTACTAGACATGTAAGTATAGATATCTCGAAAAAATAAAAGTATATCAAACTGATGTATAGAACAATATAAGTATAAGAATTATTAAGTCTTCCAGTGAGAAAATATGAAAAAAGTTACAACTTCTCAACAATGGTCAGATTCAAAGTATAGAAAGCATTTGATTTATATAAACCCAAGAATATGTTTGTTGAAAGATATCTACTAAGTAAGTGGACCTGTTACACAAGACACAAAAACAGAGCATACATGCAGGGTACTTTTCTACCAAAACTATAAGTAGCAAAACAATATTACACTTTTAAAGTTACATTTAAAGTTTATTTGAAATTTGTGTAGAATCTTGAAATTCAAATGTGTGGAGAATTCTAATTCTTTAAAATAAGACTGCAGATACTTTCTACTGAAAAGGGTAAACTAACTAATTTTCTTGAGTGTTTTATTTTTTTTATTTTTGTGCGAGCATAAATATATTGCAAAAATAAATTGTCGTGAATATGTCATCAGTATAATGGAACCACAATTTAATCTCTCTGAAACACCATCCTACTGGTTAAAATTAAAAAATTTCTTCTTGCCAAACATCAGTTCTTACACAATGAAAACCTTTTTCAATAAGTAAGTTCTGTAGTATATCAAAGCATGCTCTACAACAGGTACATGTATTGTTTTCCTTTAATAAAAATTTACAAAGTATACTTCTTATGCCCAATTTTCAGTTAAACTGTCTCCCCTTGGAAGAGCTGCAATGGAATTATACTTTCCAGTAATTATTACTGTTAACTCAGATGTTAAAAGAGAAATGATAAACATCGGAACAAAAAGTAGACGAAGTTCAAACATAAGATCAGGGATATGTGAGCAAAAGTTCATCATCCCTTAATAGGAAGTAGATATCAAATTGATCTCAAAATACTTCCAACAATACATCATATCAGTAACAAGCTTGAAATCAGTAATAAGCAAGCTATGATTTACAGTAGTAAATCTTTTAAAAGCCTGAAAGATATGTAGAACTATATCCCCTCTTCTTTGGAACAGGGATATAAAACATATGTTGTCAAATTTATTACTCTTTCACTGGTCAATCTGATACATTAAGAAGCTATAAAATGATAGAACATGCTAATTAGATCAAGGGGAAAATATTATTTTTATATGTATAGTATTGAATAGAATGCATCACAATATATGTAGTATACCAAGACGTGTCAAATGCATGAAAAGTTTCTTTAAAGATACAAGACAGAAAAACAAAATAATATCACATAAATGTGAAATAAAATGTTGTCCCTTGTGGAAACAGAAAAGTAGTCGCAGAATCAGAGTATAAAATGCTAACTATTTCAGAAATCATGATTTCCCTCCATGTTTTAGTTGGAAAGTTAATTAATGATTTACTAGTAGTTCTTTGTGGTTTGTGTTGTCCCTTTTTTGTTGTTGTTTTTGGTATGTTGTTTTGATATGCAATTATTTGTCTTATCTTTGTTGGTTTCATCAGATGTTCTATATTCTTATACTACTTGCACATTCCTATGAGTTTTTTTTCCTATTTGGATGTTCCTATAAACTTTGTACTGTTTGGATAAATAAAACATATAAATATTAAGAGAAAAGTTGTGTATGATTTCCATGTGGTTATTTTGTTAAAACATATACTGGGGGACCATAGATTTGCCATACTTATTTTTCAAGATGGCATCTGAATTATGCTAAAATAACGTTGGAATTGTGATACCGTAACCCAACAACATAGTGAGAACACACTATACATGGCACCAATTGATGGAACTTTAAATCAATTTTGTGGATGGGTAGATAATATTCCATTGAAGAATAAGTTTAACTTAAATTTCTAAAAATTACTTCTGTAACTGGCTACCCTATTTTTATGGTGCTTTCCCTGGGTGCAATGTATGTATTAGTGAAAAAGTACATAGTACAGATGTAATGCATCTGTTCAATACCTCAATAAATCTCTCAAATATTTCTGCTCCTTTTTAACTGTATTATGAAACGTTCTAATTTTCAATGTTTTAAGAATGTCAAAAATAAATGATTTATCAGAGTATTTTTTAAAATTTTAGCTGGTGCACAAACAAAAACTAGAGCTGTCGCCAATGGCAACAAGTTACACACCCCCGCTAACTGAACCCTGAATCAATATGGCAAGTGTAGATTTAAGTGTGTGTGGACACAGTACAGTTGTGGACACAGTACACCTGTGGACACAGTTCAGTTGTGGACACAGTACACCTGTGGACACAATACAAGTATGGACACAATGATATACCTCACCCCTTTTTTCCAGAAAATATTCAAAGACTAATTATCTCCCCTTAAAAATCTAAGACAGAAACCATATAACTTCATGCACATCTTCAGGTGGTATACTACAACTGTGTAACATTTCATTAATATCCAAGTACCCGTTTAGGAGAACATGGGCAGACAAGGTTAACCCCCCTTTTTTCCAGAAAATACTCAAAGACAAATTATCTCCCCTTCAAAATTTCTGGCACCAGCCAAATTATTTTATGCACATCTTCAGGTGGTGTACTATAATTGTGTAACATTTCATCAAAATCCAAGCAGCAGTTTTGGAGAACATGCGCTGACAAGGTTTGTCCTCCCCCTTTTTCCAGAAAATATTCAAAGACAAATTATCTCCCCTTGATAGATGCTTTCAGAAATTGATGATTACAGAGTTATCGAACTTGACCGCCAGGTGCCGCATGGTCGTCCGCCATTAAGAGGGTGTAGACTCAGTTTTTACTGTGGTAACGTGTGGTCATTTGTCTTGATTAAATTAATTAAAAAAAAGAATTTTAACATTTTTATTTTAAACAGGTATCCACTCTGAAAGAATACACCTGTTAAAATTCAATTTTTATAAACTAATTAATAATTAAATGCAGTAATATGAAAATCAAGGTCATTTTTTTTACCAAAAATATTTTCCGTATTGTAGAATATTACACAACTCAACAATTCATGCTTCCATCCAGGTGATAATAAACAGTTTTGTCCAGGTAGAATATTACACCTGGGGGCATGACACTTGTCCTTAATATGAGCGTCTGACATTTGCACCGATTTTATAGAATTCAAATTTTTCATTTGAGCCGATTTTTTTTTTCATATAACACAAGTAATTAAGTTACATGTACTGTGCATTAAAAGAAGATATGTTGTTTAAATCTGGAAACAGACAGTGTTTAAATACCGAAAGTGTATTAATGCCCCATTTTAAATATACTTTATTTCGGTATTTTGGCATGACTTTGTTTTTATTTATTTTTGAAAATTCAAGGTAAACGTAGGACCTTAAAAATTGAGATTAAAAATAGACAGCAACTGCAAAAGACTTATATCAAACTGTTTTCTACAATACCTTGAAGATATTGCTTAAATTTGGCTATAATCTGTGGTCATGTACCTGACTGCTAACAATGAAGCACCAATAAGTTTTGTAAAGACAGTGTCACTACAAGTTCTGTTGGTTTTAAATATGTACTTAGTAAAAAAATTGGATTTGTATTTTTTCCTTTTTTATCACCTTTTGAGCTTTATTTTTAATCTGCGTAAGCACTTATAAAAATTTCATCAGTAGAATTTGAACGTATGAAAAAATCCCTGCATTAGACCAGAAATCAACAAGTAAAAAATATCTGCGCAAATGAAAAAAATAATCGGCACAAATGAAATGCAAATCGGCGTAAATGCAAAAGGCCGCTTAATATACTGATCAGTGTGATTGTTAAAACCAGTTTAATTAATCTTATGACCCTTTAATTGATTTCACAAAGAAATGAAGGTGATGGATTTTAAAATAAAAGTTTTATTTACCACATGTTTTGAAATTAAATTTCACAAAAAAAATATTTCTACACATATTTTTTTTTCTCAGAAATAGAACAAAGTATTATCTCGGCATCACATACCATCACTATATACCCTCCGCTTTTACAAAGCGGGGGTATAATTATGGCCATCTCTTCTTGTTGGGAAGGAAGGTAACTCAGGTCAATATCAAAATTTGGTAAATACTCAATATTTTCATTGCATAAACCAATTTATCCCTAAGATATAGTTTGAACCCCATCTCAAAAGAAATTAAAGAAACACAAGTTATAAAATAAAGGAATAAATAGTTGGACGCTATCCGTGAACTCAAATCTCAAATTGTGCATTTTAATCTTTATTTCTTTTCTTCAATTCATGTGATTTTAGGTTTGAAATTACATTTGTTTCATATTTAATAACTATTTTTCAGTTTTATTCTTGCAGAATGACATCACTGTGCATTATTTAAATAAAAAAAAAAGCAGTTCAATTTTATATTTGATGTCATTGTTTTGCCGATTTTCCGTTTTTTCCCTACTAAAAAATAATATTACCAGAGACTATTTGAATTAAGTACTTCTTTGTCTTTTTTAACTTTATCAACTATTTTAAAAGCATTCAACATAAATTTGTTATCTTTTTTTTCTGGTTAGCTGAATAAAAGTCCATTTCTAGAATCCGTGCAAATTTTGTAAAAAAAAAGTTTGTATCTGCACATTAAAATCCTTTTTAAAACATTAATTAATATATCTAAGTTATTTTTCTGAACTTCCGGAAAATCTATCAAGAATACTTCAAATATTTATTCTGAAATAAAATGATTAATTTCTTAATCTAAATCACTTGTGAATTTGATTTCTTTTTCTTCAAAACAAAGTTCAGTTTTCTAATCAACTTATAAAATATCGAACTTCTCTGCTTAATTAACAGTCATTTGTAATATATTAATATATATTAGGCGGTTTCTTGATGTCGTAATAACTGTTTTTTTCACTTAGATAGGTTTTGATGACTTTCTCAACAGGTTTTATTGGAGTAATTAACGGTTGAAGTATGACACCTGTATCATTAAACCTTATACCGAATGATCGGCAAATGCTGAGGCGATACGAACGTTACACCCTTCCGGTAACAAGTTCATTTGGAAGTCGGCAATGGCGGCACCCATGAATTTGTGAATAAAAAGGTCTATAATTTTGGACAGCAACCATATTACTTCATGCACATCTTCAGATGGTGTACTACAACTGTGCAGCATTTCATCAAAATCCAAGCAGGGGTTAAGGAGAGCATGCTGCTGATAAGGTACATGGACTGACAGACAGAGGGAGGGACGAACAGACGTATGGACAGACGGATGGATGGATAGGGTGATTCCTATATACCCTCCAAAAACTTTGTTTGCAGGGGATATAACTACAACCTGAAAATACATGCGTTCTCAGTGTGTAAATCTAAGTCTAGCATATAATACCCCTTACTTTTCAGTTGACTGATAGGTATGTTTAATTGATGGGTACTTTTCATTAAATAGATATGCTGATATCAGTATTATGTTTTGATTGGTCATTCAGCAGTTAAATAAATGATTCATACACTATATGATGGGCAATATACTGAATTATTTAGAGTTAGTGGACCATCCATATATACAGATACATAGTCTTTACCTTAGTGACCATTACGTAGACGTCTATTATAGTACGCTGTAATAATAGTAATCTTTGACATATCAACATCGCATGATGTCAATTTTTTTCCCTAAAAATCTTTTTTTTGTAATTTGTACAAGTTTCCTTTGATCTCAGTGAGCAAACATTCTCAGTATTTTTTCTACCGCCTGAATACAAGATGGGAGCAGTCAGAAATGACAGCTAATCCCCTCGCCTGTAGCAATTAAAATTCCAAATTCAGTAGAAGTTTAAAGATATAGATTCTCAAAAGCAGCATCAATCACTCTCCAAGAGGTATCCACTGACCTAAGATGATTGATGTAGTATTTCAGATATGAAACTTAAAGTAAATTATAACTTGAGTCATTGAAGCATAAAATGTAGGTCAGAGTGACCCAATTATCATCTGAAGCAGCATAAAAATCCAAGATGCATCCACTGACCAAATATGATTGATGTGCCACATGTAGTTTCTCAGATATACTTTAACTTGAGTTATTGAAGCATAAAATGTAGGTCAGAGTGACCCAATTCTCATCTGAAGCAGCATCATTCTCCAAGATGCATCCACTGTCCAAAGATGATTGATGTGCCACATTTAGTTTCTCAGATATGAACCTCAACACAACTTTAACCTGAGTCATTGAAGCTAAAATGTAGGTCAGAGTGACCCAATTATCATCTGAAGCAGTATCACTCTCCAAGACCCATCCACTGACCAAAGATGATTGATGTGCCACATGTAGTTTATCAGATATGAACCTTAACACAAACTTTATCCTGAGTCATTGAAGCCTAAAATGTAGGTCAGAGAGTCAGAGGGTCAGAGTGATCCAATCACCATCTGAAGCAGCATCACTCTCCAAGACGCATCCACTGACCAAAGATGATTGATGTGCCACATATAGTTTCTCGGATATGAACCTTAATGCAAACTTTAACCCGAGTCATTGAAGCATACAATGTAGGTCAGAGTGACCCAATTATCATCTTAAGCAGCATCAATCTCCAAGACGCATCCACTGACCAAAGATAATTGATGTGCCACATGCAGTTTCTCATGCAAACTTCTGCCTGAGCTGGGACAAACAGACAGACGCCTGGACGGACGTACGGAGGGACGGATGAGAAGCTATATCCCCTGCCCAACTCCGTTGGGGGAGGGATAAAAAAAATACTGCAAATATATCTTAAACACAGACCACATTAGAAACAGGGCATATATTACAAATGTACTAGAAAATAATAAGAAGAAACAATAATTTTTCTAATTTTCCAGATTATCCTATTTGATTTCTCTTTTTTTTTTCATTAAATGCAAAGTTCTTGTAAATAGGCAACAGAGCAAGTAATAGAAGTCCTGGTTCTGATATTTTTTATATTGTCTCCAATAGG
>MJUU01009994.1:28723-49585 GCA_002080025.1 Modiolus philippinarum | reverse complement strand
CCTTTGGGCCTCTTGTTTCTCAAAAACAGTAAATGCTACCTCAAATCTGTTGACATACCACAGTTGCGCAATTTTATTAGCAATAACATGAAACAAACCCAGTCTCAATAGGATAAATATTAAGGATTCTACAGTCAAATATGTGAAAACAGCCAATTTCACCCCTTTTTAACCTCTATGACCTTGACCTTTGACCTGACCTAATTTTTTTTTTTGCATATTTATGTTCCTCTTGACTAGACCTATACACTTGCCAAGTATGAAAAGTCGACCTTATATAGTTCAAAAGTTATAGCCAAGATTAAAGTTTCTGACGCACAGACAGACACGCACACAACCACACACACAGAGAATACAAAAACAATATGCCCCTGGTCATCAATCTTGGGCCATAAAAATAGATGAGACAGCTTTTTAAATTGTTAAAACCACCAAAAATGTAGTGAGGGAGGTAATTTTTTATTTTTATTTTATTGAAATGTCAAAAAATAGGGTCAATGAGGGGCTTTTTTCAAGACTCCAACTAGATGAAGGAGGGCCTGAGAACAAATAATTTTTTTTTTTTCATGGCCTAAGATTTTACTCCAAAAACAAAAATACACTGGACAGAGTGACATGATTAATATGTTGGACTTTTTGATCTTCAACATATTTGTCACATTTTGAGGGTTGGTTGGGCAGACAATCGGATCACAACAGGTATTAATTGTGCATTCTACTTCCCTGTTTCTGCATTTGTGTGAAGCAGAGTTTATCCAAATATACAAATATAAATAATAAAGTCCAGTTTCATTGTCCATATACCTATCAGTTTCATATAACCAGTTTAATCCATCATTTCTTTGAAATGTCTGTACCAAGTCAAGACCATTGCCATCGACAGTTTTGCGGTGGTTTCAACCAAATCTGTCTTTTTGCCTCATTGTCTTTGACTCTTGACAAATCTGTTCGGTAAATTTGTTATTACAGTAATAGGGTCTGTAAGTCTCATCAAATTTTGGGACTTCTGAGTACATAATTTGTACCTGGAAGTTGCATTTTTTACAGAAAAAGATGACGTTTTCAGCAAACAATAAAGACGTCGTAATCCCACAACGTTATATATTGGCGGGAGACGTTTTCAAATTTGAATTTTATCGTCATTTCTCTGTGTCACATGACGAGACTTACAGACCCTATTTTGTTATAACCCCCATTCCATGGTTTATACATCTCAAGGTACACATCATTTACAGTTCGCATTGCTAACAATTTTTAAAGGTGGTAGACTTTGGCAATTATAACAAAGATATGTTCTGTATTTTTATTGTAACAATATAATCACAACAATATCTAAATAAAATATGACATACAAAATACATCTCAACCACAATTAATTACCATAAAAATAATCCTTCATCACAATTTAAGTTTCAATAATGACATTGTACTTCATACGTTAAAACCTAACTGTTAATGTAAATGCTGACAGTGACCTTCATTCAATGTGTGTTTTTTATTATATAAAAACCTTGAACATATGGACTTTCATTAGTAATCTTGGGTAATATGATGTCACGTACTGATCTATATAAAAATGTCCTTCGTCTGTTTTCATTCAGTTGAATTATCACATAAAGGGAATTATTGCAAAAAAAAACCAAATTCTTCAATGTTGTATTAGAATTTCATGTTCTCATGAGGCTTGTAAGTGAATAGAATAAAGAAACAAAACAAGTGTGAACCCATATAGATGTCTCACCCATCCCTGTCTGGCCTCTTAATTGATGTGAAGAAACTGAACAAGCTCAATAGACAGTGAAATTTAGGACTGACAATTAAAATTAAATCATTTAAATATGATCAGCCCATTAGATATGCATGACTGTATTTCTGTTCAATATAAATGTACACAAATTCAAGGGCCTCTCATGTTTCTCACTTACAAAATGGTTTCTTATTCTGACTTCTGTTGTATTTTCACAACAAAAAAAATGTAATATTTCTGTTAACATCATTTTTGTGTGATATGGTTTCAATTTGACAATGGACTGACTGACAATGTCATGGAACTAGTAAGGACAAACTATTTTCAAACATAATGTATAATAATTAGCAAAATAATTTTCAAAGTAAAGCTCTTAAGTTTTAAAATAATGACTGTCAAATTTATAAACAATCAAAAAAGGTCTAGTATTATTAAAAATTTAATTCTAAATAAAAATTACAAATTATTCTAACATTAAAAAAAAGAAATCCAATCACCTCATTTCAATAAACTGGGTGGGAAAACTTCTAAAAAAATATAGCTTTAAAACAACCCATAAAATTATCCGAATGTGTTCACTCAACAATTTCTAAACCACACTTAACAAAATTCTTTCTCAAATCAAAATAAAAGGTAATGCAACTGTTTTCCATAAATTATAAAAATACCAAGATATGAAAGAAAATTATATACCATTACACAAATTGTATCAAAAATAAAAATACTGTGACTAGAATTTTGTTTTTATATTAATGTAATTAATTTGTACATAATTTTACATGAAAACTATACAATGAATAATATGTGTTTGATTCTGTAACAATATCAAGATCAATGTCAACATTAAATGAACTGCCCTTGAAAGTGTTTCTTTTTTTTTATTAAATACAAGGTGGACAAATTACCGTAAATCAGGATATTTTTGCCTCGGCTTTTGTTTGCGATTTCAGTGATAAACATGGCGGTAAAATATTAGCCGTGTTTATAATTTGAGCTTAAATACTTGATTTAATGCATTTGAATGTGCAGTGAAATTTATGCAAAGGCTTAATTTCGTGCCCAATTGTGTACTGGGAACATTGCGAAAAATTAAACACATGCAAAAAAATCCTGATATATGGTACAACANGAAAATCCGATAGCTGTCTTTTTTAGATTTCTGAGAACTTTTTTAAGGAAAATGACAGTAACATTAGGCAACAAGGCCTACATGAATGTGTTAAGTGGTAATCTTGTTTCCGTTTACCAAATAAACAATGATAGGATAAGGAGTAAAAAACATGAAAAGTACATAAATGCGAACTCTCTTCAAATATGAGTTATATAGAATAATGAAAGTTTTGTTTTTGATACAAGAAATATGAAAACAACAATGGACGAGCCCCTTGTGGGGCTTGAGGGGTTAAAATGTAGTCTTTGACATGCTGAACATTTCTGAAATTTAAACTTGACCTCTATCTCAAATTATTTTTAAAATATAAGACAATTATAAAATCATGAAAAATTTGACAAAAATGGCAATAATTCCTACATGGATATTGAGATTTTCTTCAAAATTGCCATATGGATAGATCTTGATATGCTGAACATTTTTGCAATAAAAACTTAGCCTCTATCTATAAAAAAAAATATCAAAAGTTTGAAACTTTACGGGAAAAGAGCAATAACTCTAACATGAGTCATCAGATTTCGTCAAAATTGAAGAGTGGGTAGATCTTGTCTACCACAGGTTAGATTTTTTATATCTGTAACGGTTTTCGAGTTATTTGCCAAAAACTGCAATCTTCTCCCTATGTACTATTTTTAGTAACGGCAGCCAGGTTGTCTGACCTGGAACAAAGAAAATAAAAAAAAATTGAAACTAGATACCCTAGTGATGATTCAGTTGAAGTTTGGTTCCATTTGGCCCAGTGATTACTATAATGCTTCTGTGTTATGTCAGTATCTGCTTTAACTTTGTACTTTTGTATGAATGATTTGCATGCACTGTACATATAATTCACATATGTCGGTTCAAAAGCTCACAAGAGCTTATGTTGAACTGTTATCTGACTTGCCGATTTTTAATAAAACTTATTATTATGTTATTGTAATTTTCAGTCATTGTAGATATTTCCTGCTATCCCCTTTTAAAAAATAGATTTAAAACTAGATATCCTAGTGATGATTCAGTTGGTTTCATTTGGCCCAGTGATTTCAAAGGACGACGGACGCCAGTGATGGCAAAATCTCATCCTTGCATAACCAGGTGAGCTAAAATCAAGTCAAATCAAATTTTTGAATACCTGGTTCGCAATGACAATATGCACTGAACATTCTGTGAAAGTTTCAATGAATTTCACCTAATGTTCTAGGAGGAGTTGTCGCCATAAAGTATGTACCCTATGGCGGACGAATGGAAACCATGATCACTATATACCACCCGCTAAAGTTGGGGGTATAATTACTCCAATGATTGCATACCAAAGAATATTATCCTCTACTGTGGTATAAAAATAAGATCAAAGAACAAAGGAATGAACGGATGCATGTAAACGAAAGGCTTACTGGACAATTGCTGTTTCACTTTCAAATATACTATAGATATTAGTGTTATTTGGCCTAATTTCAATGATATTTCAAAAGAAAGATAATGGGGAGGTTTGGGTACCCCATGCATAAACCGGTTTACACCTACTGCTTGCTTTTGCTAAGTGCTGAAACCGAGTCTGACTGTCCCGAGTTCCTATCGTTTTTACGGTTGTCTTTCGTCTTATTAGTGATTGTAGCATGTTTGAGTGCTTGTTACATGTATGCTCTTGTTTATCATACTTATATGCTTTTTATGACTGCCTTTTTATGTGCTCTTTGATTACTATAATCATGCAGGGACTATACTGCAGTAGTCCCTGCTATAATGTTTCTTCTTAGTGTTTTTATGTTTGTCATGTCTGTGTTATGTCAGTATCTGCTTTTATTACATACTTAGTTTTTGCATGATCAATATGACCGGAAGTAAACTGTCGATATTTTCATATAAATATGTTGTGTGATGGCCACAAGTTAAATATTGAACAAAATAAAATGGTATAGTTGACCACGATTAAAAGGTAAAAAACACAAAATGTACAAATTAAAAAACACATAAAAATGACAAAAATGGAAAGAGTTTTCCCTTCCTCTCTTTCCATTTTTGTCATTTTTATGTGTTTTTTAATTTGTACATTTTGTGTTTTTTACTTTTTAATCGTGGCCAACTATACCATTTTATTTTGTCCATATTTTCACTCCCCAGGAAAATAATAGGTTATTTTATGCTCCTCTAACTCGAATAATTCAATCCCTCTCCGTATCCGATTCTCTCCTTCTTCGAGTTAATGTATCTGCGTAGTGAGTGGAATATAACGACTGGATTATTCGGGTTAATGCTCAGGGCTCGTGCATCTCAGACAAAATAAACGACTTCCGGTCCATATTGGCCTGGGCAAATAAACGACTTCCGGTCCATATCGGCCTGGCATTTCTAAACGTCGGAAGTATGTAATAAAAAGTTTAATACATGTGCATTTCCATATTGACCTGATTATCATCCCTCGACCCATATTGTCCCCCGACTTCGTCTCGGGCCAATATGGGTGTCTCGGGATGATAACCATGGCCAATATGGAAATGCCCATGTATTAATCTGTATTTATTGTAAAGCAAAATATTATTTCCCAAAGATATCAATCAAATGTAAGCGTGCAATAAATTTCCATATTTCACTAGTGCAAATATGACTTTAATTCCATGACATCATCGACAACCAAAATCCCATTTTTACAGAAATTTTAGCGTTGCTATTCAATAAAAGGGTTGCTGCATGAAGATTGGGAAATATTATCCCTCGTAGAATATATATTGTACTCGCAAGCTCGTGCAATATAAAATTCTACTCGGGACAACATTCCAAAATATTCATGCAATAACCCTATATTACTGTTAACTATTGTATGAATGATTATCATGCACTGTACATATTATTCACTTATGTATTGTAATTTAAAGCCATTGTAGATGTTTCTTGTTATCCCCTTGTTTTCATTTCTTTACTAGAGGTAAGATGTTTTTTTATAGAACCTAAAATTCATTAGGTTTTCAAAATGGTAAAGATCCATCCTAAAATTCTGTAATGGCATCAAGACATTTTTTTTTACCCTGTATACTTCTTTTCTACATTCGCTATTCAAATTATAATGATGTTTTTTTTTGTTATAAAAACGAGACACAAATATAACTTGTTGGTTCATATAAGGCAATGCAAAATTAATCAATTGGCTCTCAGGCCATTTTTCATTAAAACTGATGAGGGAGGGAGGTGATTTTTTATCTTTTTATTTGCTAAACAAGATGTGTTTGTGAAACACTACATATGCCCCCAAATTCTACAGTTAAATATATGAAAATACCAAATTTTATCCCTTTTTGACCTCTGTGCCCTTGACCTTTGACCTTTTTTTTTGCATATTTATGTTCATCTTGACAAGACCTATACACTTGCCAAGTATTAAAAGTCTATCTTACATAATTCAAAAGTTGTTTATTACCATAAAAACACCCAATTTAACCCCTTTATTCTGAAATAGATGAAGCCCATTTGGGCCTCTTGTTTATTGAAATGGTTTAAATTGTTAAAAGTATCTGTTTAAGAATGCTATTAGAAATCTACAGAAAAATATTGCATCAAGATCCGACAAAATATTTTAAATTTCATTTTTTTTTTGTTAGTCCTCCTTTGGGCCTCTTGTTTCTCAAAAACAGTAAATGCTACCTCAAATCTGTTGACATACCACAGTTGCGCAATTTTATTAGCAATAACATGAAACAAACCCAGTCTCAATAGGATAAATATTAAGGATTCTACAGTCAAATATGTGAAAACAGCCAATTTCACCCCTTTTTAACCTCTATGACTTGACCTTTGACCTGACCTAATTTTTTTGCATATTTATGTTCCTCTTTACTAGACCTATACACTTGCCAAGTATGAAAAGTCTACCTTATATAGTTCAAAAGTTATAGCCAAGATTAAAGTTTCCGATGCACAGACAGACACGCACACAACCACACACACAAAGAATACAAAAACAATATGCCCCTGATCATCAATCTTGGGGCATAAAAATAGATGAGACAGCTTTTTACATTGTTAAAACCACCAAAAATGTAGTGAGGGAGGTAATTTTTTATTTTCATTTTATTGAAATGGCAAAATAGGGTCAATGAGGGCCTTTTTTCCAGACTCCAACTAGATGAAGGAGGGCCTGAGAACCAATAATTTTTTTTCATGGCCTAAGATTTTACTCTAAAAACAAAAATACACTGGACAGAGTGACATGATTAATATGTTTGACTTTTTGATCTTCAACATATTTGTCACATTTTGAGGGTTGGTTGGGCAGACAATCGGATCACAACAGGTACTAATTGTGCATTCTACTTCCCTGTTTCTGCATTTGTGTGAAGCTGAGTTTATCAAAATATACAAATATAAATAATAAAGTCCAGTTTCATTGTCCATATACTTATCAGTTTCATAAAACCAGTTTAATCCATCATTTCTTTGAAATGTCTGTACCAAGTCAAGACCATTGCCATCGACAATTTTCCGGTGGTTTCCACCAGATCTGTCTTTTTGCCTAATGGTCTTTGACTCTTGACAAATCTGTTCCATAAATTTGTTATTACAGTAATTTTATTATAACCCCCATATCATGGTTTATACCTCTCAAGGTTTACAGTTTGCATTGCTAACAATTTTTTAGGGTGGTAGGCTTTGGCAATTATAACAAAGATATATTCTGTATTTTATTGTAACAATATAATCACAACAATATCTAAATAAAATATGACATATAAAATACATCTCAACCACAATTAATTACCATAAAAATAATCCTTCATCACAATTTAAGTTTCAATGACATTATTGCAGTTGGAGTTAACATATGTGTTATGGTCTCATGTTCATTTACTCCATATCCTTTCGTAAAATATTGTACTTCATATGTTAAAACCTAACTGTTAATGTAAATGTTGACAGTGGCCTTCATTCAATGTGTGTTTTTATTATATAAAAACCTTGGACATATGGACTTTCATTAGTAATCTTGGGAAATATTATGTCACGTACTGATCTATATAAAAATGTCCTTCTTCTGTTTTTATTCAGTTGAATTATCACATAAAGGGAATTATTGCAAAAAAAAACCCCAAATTCTTCAATGTTATATTAGAATTTCATGTTCTCATAAGGCTTGTATTAAAGTGAATAGAATAAAGAAAAGAAACACATAAAACAAAACAAGTGTGAACCCATATAGATGTCTCACCCGTCCCTGTCTGGCCTCTAAATTGATGTGAAATCTAACAGACCTAATAAGAAACTGAATAAGCTCAATAGACAGTGAAATTTAGGACTGACAATTAAAATTAAATCATTTAAATATTATCAGCCCATTAGATATGCATGACTGTATTTCTGTTCAATATAAATGTACACAAATTCAAGGGCCTCTCATGTTTCTCACTTACAAAATGGTTTCTTATTCTGACTTCTGTTGTATTTTCACAACAAAAAAATTTTAATATATCTTTTAACATCATTTTTGTGTGATATGGTTTCAACTTGATAATGGACTGACTGACAATGTCATGGAACTAGTAAGGACAAACATAATGTATAATAATTAGCAAAATTATTTTCAAAGTAAAGCTCTTAAGTTTTAAAATAATGACTGTCAAATTTGAAAAACGCGCCCATGTCAAAATGAAATGCTTATTAAGCCTTTCCTAAGCATTTCATTAACATTTCAAATGCTAAGAAAGCATTTCTCTAACATTTCTTAACCTTAGCATTTATAAATGAAGCTTAACATTGTTGTTGCTGCTAATAAAATGCTTAGTAAATGCATTTCTTTAACATTTCCTTAACCACTATGGAAATGTTAATTAATCAAAAAAGGTCTAGTATTATTAAAAATTTAATTCTAAATAAAAATTACAAATTATTCTAACATTAAAAAAAAGGAAATCCAATCACCTCATTTCAATAAACTAGGTGGGAAAACTTCTCACAAAATATAGCTTTAAAACAACCCATAAAATTATCCAAATATGTTCACTCAACAATTTCTATACCACACTTAACAAAATTCTTTCTCAAATCAAAATAAAAAGTAATGCAATTGTTTTCCATAAATTATAAAAATATCCAGATATGAAAGAAAATTATATACCATTACACAAACTGTATCAAAAATAAAAATACTGTGACTAGAATTTTGTTTTTATATTAATATCATTAATTTGTACATAATTTTACATGAAAACTATACAATGAATAATATGTGTTTGATTCTGTAACAATATCAAGATCAATGTCAACATTTAATGAACTGCCCTTAAAGTGTTTCTTTTTTTTTACATTAAATACAAGGTGGACAATTACCATAAATTGGGATATTTTCACCTAGGCTTTTGTTTGCGATTTCAATGTTAAACAGGGCAGTAAATATTCGCCGTGTTTATAATTCGAGTTTATGTACTTGATCTAATGCATTTGAATGTGCAGTGAAATTTATGCAAAGGCTTAATTTCGTGCCCAATTGTGTACTGGGAACATTGCGAAAAATTAAACACATGCAAAAAAATCCTGATATATGGTACAACAATCTTACTGCCAACTTTTGAACTTGATATGCCCTATTATGAAATAATTTACTTAAATAAAATTTCTTACATCAGACAATAGTCTACTTATGTAAGGTTGAATAATTGCACAACTATAAATGTCAATATTAAAATATTAAGAATCTCAATGTTGTAGACTTAAAAAACAATACTGCATTATGAGGTCATTTTAACTTAATTTTTAGATTCACATCTAACCTGAAATAAACACATAAGCCAGGAGGAAAGCTTTTATATATATTCTTTCCTATCTATGAATCAGATAAGATTTTGACAAAATCCAAGCCTTTGTCTGCCATTCAATTAGATACAGCAACAATTTTAACACAAAATTACGAGTGAAAATGGAAAACCAGAGGCTCCCAGGAGCCTGTATCGCTCATCTGGCTTTCAGTTGCCACAATCAAGGTAACATTGTAAGTTATACAGTTGATCTTCAGTTTCTCAAACTTTCATAGCTCGAACACCTCCAATATCTTGAACTGTTTTTAAAGTCTGATCATGTTTTATTATGTTTCTTTGTTGGGCTTTTTTGAAAAAAACATTCTGGGTAAGATCCACTTTCGACACCAGTTTTGAAGTCGAGACGTCATTTTGTAAATGGCAGTCAACAAACAATTTTCAACATCGGTTTTGAAGTCGCAACATCAGTATCTATTCGGAAATCAAATTTCATTGAAATTGGACAATGTTGAATTTTCTCGCCTTTTTGGCAGCCATTTTAAAAATGGCTGTCAACGAACAATTTCTTAACATCAGTTTTGAAGTTGCGACATCAAGACCTATTTAGAAAACAAATGTCATTGAAATCGGACAATTTTGAATTTTCCCACCTTTTTTAGCGGCCATTTTGAAAATGGCAGTTAACGAACAATTTTCAACACCGGTTTTGAAGTTGCAACATCAATATCTATTTGGAAACCAAATTTCATTGAAATCGGACAATGTTGAATTTTCCCGCCTTTTTGGCGGCCATTTTGAAAATGGCGGTCAAGGAACAATTTTCAACACCGGTTTTGAAGTCCCCACAGCATGGCAAACATTTCATCATTTTACACTTGACCTTCATCTTCTATAGTTTTGGAAATAAAAGATGAAAAATGCGAAAATTTTTAAAATTTGGTGAAAAAAGGGCAATAACTCCTACAAGGGTTTATGGCTTTTCTTAAAAATTTCAGGGTGGGTAGATCTTGATATGCTGAACATTTTTGCAATTTACACTTGACCTCTATCTGTTACACTTTTTGAAATAAAAAATAAAAAATGCAAACATTTTGAAAATTTAACGGAAAAAGGGCTATAACTCCGAGATGGGTTTTCAGATTTTCTTCAAAATTGCACAGTGGGTAGATCTCATCATGCTGATCATTTTTACCCTTTGTCAGTCAGATTTTTTGATATCTGTAACGGTTTTCGAGTTATTAGCCAAAAACTGCAATTTACCCCTATGTTCTATTTTTAACAATTTTGAGAAGCCATACCCTGGTGATGATTCAAGTCAAGTTTGGTTACATTTGGCCCAGTGGTTTCAGAAAAGAAGATTTTTGAAATTGTTGACGGATGGACAGACGGACGATGGACGCAGAGTGATGGCAAAAGCTCACCCTGGCATAGCCAGGTGAGCTAAAAATGGGGAAGGCAATATGGAGGTACAAAAATGATAAAATCTACTTTTAAATTGCTCCAACATAATTTCTAAAGTGAAACACATTAACTCTAGATAATTAAAGTATTATCTGTGATGAATATCAATAATAATGTCACAAGTGCTGAATAATGCAGCAGGATTAAACACATTGTGGAACTACTACACCTTGTTAAT
This sequence comes from Modiolus philippinarum, assembly GCA_002080025.1. Taxonomy (NCBI): domain Eukaryota; kingdom Metazoa; phylum Mollusca; class Bivalvia; order Mytilida; family Modiolidae; genus Modiolus; species Modiolus philippinarum. Next base: position 38,306 of record MJUU01009994.1, on the reverse strand, counting down.
TAGGTACATCAAACATGGTAAGGGCTTAATTCAGACTTTTATTCGTGGGATTCAATTTTTGTTGTTTTGTAAAAAAAAAAAATGCTTCAAGGGTTTCTGAATTCATGATTTGATGGCCTTTATTGTAAGTTATGAAAAAAGTTGTATTTTGTTGGATTTTATATTTCATGGTTTAGGGAAACCTCGAAGCTATAAAAACTGGACCCCAAGAATAAAAGTACTAAAACAGTACTTTTCATTCAGTTGTTTATCATTGTACTTTCAAGGTGTAGAATAAAGAATTTATAATATCCTCGTGTATTGTAAAGTCGAGGCGCCAAGACTGTGTTGCCTCAAACAATTCTAAATTAATTTCAACAATGCTGTAAATTACAAAATAAATATTGGAAATACTTGCACTCTTTTTTGGCACAGATTGAATTATTTCTACATACTAAGAAGGTTATTAAAAAACCTTCAGAAACTTGGAGGGCATTTCCACTACGGTTTTGGTAGTGTATTGTAAAGTCGAGACTCCATATTTGCATATCCTGGTGAATATAAATGAAAGATTAAAATGGCACATTATGAAGACCATTACATGAACTGAAAATCAAAATTAAAAGCAGTATTGAATCTCTCTTTTCAGTGTCACAAAATATTAAAAGTATGACACTGTACTAAAATTCCAAGCAATGGAAAAAATTATTTGCTAAAGACTTTTCAACTGCTTGTTGAATTTCCTTATTGCAATCTGAATTCTTTCTTTTATCCATCATGATTTGTCACATGGTCAGATGTTATGAAAACAAAAGTTGAGGTCAACCTTAAAAAGACCAGTCATTAAATATACGAATATTTTTGTTGCACTCATAGTCACACTTTTTTACATTTTGAAAGGTAAAATGAATAAAAAGTGATACGCTTTGTGAGACATTTTTCTCAAATTACTTAAAACATAAGTTCAATTTCAGTCTTAAATTCTTTGACCTAGATATGCAAATTAATCAGCTGACCTGTGTCATTCATGACCTTGGTGACCTAGGTGGTCTAAAAATAACCAAAAGTGGATTCCTAAAAATGGACATTAACAGAAATGGCAGAAATTGGCATCTTACAGGTTTTCTTTGTTTTTACCTGTTAAACTATTAATTTTGAACAGATACTTGTATTTATTTACAACCCAGATATCACTTTTACAGTTTGACAATCCTAGGTCAAACAATTGCTTTAACGTCATCTAATGAATATGCAAAATAAAAGACCCTCGACTTTACAATACTCTCGACTTTACAATACACGACAATAATTATGATAAGTTAACAATAAAATATTGTCAAATGAATGGTGAACTCGCCTGAAATTGTTATGAGTTAAACATTCAACAATTACAAAGTTTGCCTCGTTATTTGCACATTGTCACAGCAACCAAATTTTGCCTGTATGCTGACATACTATCAAAATTGCATGCACATGTAAGGTTACCTGAACCAACAATGTACAGTTACTGAGCTATGAACCCGGATGTATACATTAATGTAAGTCATTCATGCATAAAATGTAGGTTAAAGTGACCTAATTTTGTCTGAATGCTGAGCTTCCATCACAGATGCATGCACATGCAAGATAATCCTACTATGTACAGTACTTCAGATCTGATCCCTGACATGAACTTGAATGTAAGTCACTAAAGCGGAAAATTTAGGTTAAAGTGACCCAATTTTGCCTAGATGCTGACTTACCATCAGAGATGCATGCATGTGCAAGGTTAGATGATCATACCATGTACAATGATTGAGATATCAACTAGGACGTAAACTTGAATGTAAGTCAGTCAAGCGGAAAATGTAGGTCAAAGTGAACTAATTTTGCCTGGATGTAGACTTACCATCAGAGATGCATGCATGTGCAAGTTTAGATGATCCTACCATGTACAGTGACCGAGATCTGAACTCGTCCCTAAATTGAATGTAAGTCAGTCAAACAGAAAATGTTGGTCAAGGTGACCTGATTTTGCCTGGATGCTGACCTACCATCAGAGATGCATGCATGTGCAAGGTTAGATGATCCTACCGTGTACAGTGACCAAGATCTGAACTCGGACATAAACTTGAATGTAAGTAAGTCAAGCAGAAAATGTAGGTAAAAGTGACCTAATTTTGCCTGGATGCTGACCTACCTACAGAGATGCATGCATGAGCAAGGTTAGATGATTGTACCATGTACAGTGACCGAGCTCTGAACTCGGACATAAACTTGAATATAAGTCACTCAAGCGAAAAATGTAGGTCAAAGTGACCTAATTTTGCCTGGATGCTGACCTTCCATCAGAGATGCATGCATGTGCAAGGTTAGATGATCCTACCATGTACAGTGACCAAGACCTGAACTGGACGTAAACTTGAATGTAAGTCAGTCAAGCGGAAAATATAGGTCAAAGTAATCTAATTTTGCCTGGATGCTGACTTACCATCAGAGGTGCATGCATGTGCAAGGTTAGATGATCCTACCATGTACAGTGACCCAGATCTGAACTCGGAAGTAAACTTGAATGTAAGTCAGTCAACCGGAAAATGTAGGTCAAAGTGACCTTATTTTGCTGGATGCTGACCTACCATCAGGGATGCATGCACATGCACAGTTAGATGATCATACTGTGTATAGTTACTGAGATATGAACTCACATTTAAATTTAAATGAAAGCTACTCAAGCAGAAAATATATGTCAGAGAGACCTAATTTTCTGTGAGGCTGTGATATAGTCCAAGATGCACCTACATGCAAAGTTTGATGACCCTAGCCTGCATAGTTACCAAGATATATACCCAAATGCGGACGTGGACATGGACAAGGACGCTGGGGTACTCCAATAGTCCCCCTCAACTTCGTTGAGGCGAACTAAAAACTATGAAGATTAGGTTTTACCTTGTTGAGTATTGAAAATGCTCTTTTTCTAAGCAGATTTACCTTTTTAGTCTTGAAAGTTGGAAATTTATTGACTTTGTTGATGAAGTTTGCTAAAGCTAGTTCATTTTGATATATTCATACATTTTTGACATATTGCTGATTTATTTTCCTCAATGACTGAGAGTTTCATTCGAATTTCTTCTTTTCTTTTTATATCCCTGCTGATGACAGACATTTAATAGGTACTGATATCAAATAAACAACTAATGCAGTACAATAAGTGGCATTCCTCCTCCCAGGTATTTTAAAACGGAACAGTCCTATGTAGTACAAATTCAATATAGTTCCCCCCAGATTATTTAATACAATGTTTACCATAAACAAAGAGAAGTTTTTAATCCCCTTAAAAATTCTATGCTTTTTCAATTCATTTTACTTGTTGGCTAAGACTTTTACAAATACAATATTTACAATTCTCAATCAAAATTTCATGTTGTAATGAAATCATAATTAATTTACAGGCTTAGGATTTTTATTTCCTAACTGGTACAGAATATTATCCAACAATATCAGAATTTTAACAGAGAAGCTAGTTTAATTGCATAAAAAGTAAAACATTATTAGTGAAGGTGGGACAAAATATGCTTTAAATATAATAATGTGTAAAGGAACAAAAAATAAAGTCTATATCATAGCACAAACAGCAAATTATTTTTAAACATTCTGCCTTCAAAAACATACAAGTTCCTATCTTTAATGTTCTGATCAAACATTTAAAAGACATTTGTGATGTGACTGCTGAGTCAATTGGAACATTTTCCCTTCAAGTAAACATTATTTTACAATACTCAAAATTTTGAAGTAGTCATTCTGGTTAATACACATCATAAGAATTTGACAATATACAAAACCTGGTATCACATATGGCACAGAAACAACATCTAATGTATAGGATGTTTATCATGTTTAACACTAGGCACTGGACAAAAAACATCTAATAAAATGATTTATGAAAAATTTAACACGAAGCCCCAGACAAAACTTTTAATACTATAATTTATGAAAAAATTTACTTATTTGAAAATTACTGTATTGTGGTGTGTTTTTTATTATTCTATTTTTTTTAATGTTATTGTTTTTCTGTGTTCTTGTTGGCCATGTTTATAGACTTTGATTTTTGTAAATCCAAAATCTTGGTTCCTTTGATATTTTACTGTCATTGTTTGTACTATTGCAATACGGGACATTTGAATTGTGTTCACTCCGGAAAAGGCTCTGTTTTTATACAAAAAAATCAATACATTGAGAGGGAATCACTACACAATTAACACTGTTGAGCTAAGGCTGATTTATATTTTATCAATTTGTAGTGCTTCAAGTTAATTGTTTTTCATCAATTTAAATTTAATTAAAGAATTAAATTATAAATGCACTTAAATTTCATAAATAGTTTGGTTTTTTTATGTGGTATATATTTATTTCAATGGGTTTAGGAATCCAGTATTCCTTCTTACTGGTATCTTAGGCAATTGTTTCCACCGTCAATTACACAAGAGTTCCTATCTTGAAAGTCCCATATTGTATGTGGCTAAAGTTTTAAGAAAAAAAACAAAGATCATTTGTACTTCGATGATATACATGTAGTATGCAATCGAATAAATATATAATATCCAGTTTCAATTTTACTAATATACTACTTTCTAATGAAACCAAAGAAGATTTTGTAATCTTATACCTTCAAAAGGTAACATTGTACTAATTGTGATTCTAACCTTAATTAAACTACTGATCACATTATAAGGCTCAAAACACATAACTGATGAAAACAGTTAAGAGTTATGGCAGTATGAGCCATCAAAGATCAACTATAATGACCTGAAATCAACGAAAAAAAGGCTCTCAAGAGCCTGTATCACTCATATGGACCTTGACTTACATAGAAAGCCCATGCCAAAGAGTTCAAGTTAAACTATGGTTCCGATATGCCCTATAATTTTAAGGGAAGAAGACCTTTGAAAGTGTTTGAAGAAGGTCCAATGTTGAATTCCCTGCTGGCAACCATCTTGGATAGCGTGTGAACCTGAAAAACACTTCTTTTTGAAGCAGACCACCTACAAACTATTATGGCCAAGTTTGTTTCCAATTGGCCAAGTAGTTTCAGAGAAGATCCCATAATATCCAATGATAAATTACACTCACCGCTGGCTGCCATCTTGAAAAAAGAATGAACCTGAAAAACTCCTTTTCTGCAGGGGACCATCAAAGAACTATTGTGGTCATGTCTTGTTCCAAATGACTCAGCAGTTTCAGAGGAGAAGGTCTTTGAATGTGTTTTCCCTTAAGGTCTTATATTAAACTATGTTCCCCGCTGGCCATCTTGGATATTGCACTCAGATTTCTTTTGCAGGGGACCACCCACAGAGTATTGTGGTCAAGTTTTTTTCCCAATTGGATCAGTAGTTTCAGAGGAGAAGACCTTTGAATGTGTTTTCCAGTGGTGTCAAAATGTTTTTCCATGGTGTCCAAATGTGTTTTAAATATGTCTTCTAATAGGGTCCAATGTTTAAGTATGTTCCTTGGTGGTGGACATTTTGGACATATCGTGAACCTGAAAAACATGTTATGCAGGGGACAGGCTTAAAATTATTTTGGCAAAGTTTGGTTCCAATTGGCTCAGCAGTTTCAGAGGAGAAGACCTTTGAATGTGCTTTCCCATGGTGTCCAAAGTTGAAACTATGTTCCTGGTTGGTGGCCATTTTCAATTTAGCATGGACCTCAAAATCACCTTTTTGGAGGGGACCACCTAAAGACTTTTGTAGCCAAGTTTGGTTCTACTTGGCCCTGTAGTTTCAGAGGAGATCTTTGAATGAATTTTTTTTTTGCTGGACGGACAAACAATGGAATGACAGACGACAGACACAAAGTGATGAGGAAAAGCTCAACCAGTGAGCTAAAAATGAATTTTCAATGCTTAGATATGCTGTCATGTTCTAAAACCCTGTTTTTATTACATTGAATCACAAATTTGTAACAAATGCCAATAAATAGTAATAGTAATCACAATATCTTGATTTCATCAAAACAATTTTTATGGTAATCTCGCTTGAACACATGTTAAATAGTGAAAAATGGAATGTATACAAATACAGATAATGGAATGTCATGACTGATTTACCCAAGTTAATTTTTATGTTACATTTTTTGAGCTTCTTCTGTTTCTAATTTCAGGATACAAAATATCAGCCAGGTGGTCTAATAATGTATATATAAGATGCCTGTAATTATAAATAAACATAAATGATAATTATAGGATATATCAATTTAAATATTTCTCCAAAGTCTAACATGGATCATCCATTAATTCTGAATAGTAAATACCATTAATGCAACAGCATTTGATTTGTTAATATAATAAAAGTGTCGCCCATAGCTATAGTTAAAAACTAAGTATTTTCTGATCATCTTTCTGGTATTACTGTTGTTCTGTTGCAATTAAAATTGACTTAATTGACCCCAATGTTTAGTTGAAAACAATATCAACTATTCACTCCTCCAGGAAAATCCTCAAATGAATCTAAATTGCTTCATTTTTACTTAAGACACATCAGATATAGCATTTTTGTTACAATGTGTAGTAAAATACCAAGATAGGGAGAATTGCATTCTTACATGTAAGTCACCAATGATTTAATCAAAGTGCAACAAAAATGTTAATGTCAAACAGTTTCTGGGTAGATTAATTTCTCAACAATTACAATAGTCTATATGCTAAAAATTGATGTCACAAGAAAGCAAATCATCATGGGAGGATTTTTCTTTGATTATTTGAGGTGGAGATGTCTATGAAAAAGATCTATTTGGGTGTTACTAATATTTTGTATGCATTTTAGTCACGTATGTTTTATCTCAGTCTGTTAATTGACATTTAATTCTGACATCATTTGTATGGTTGGATGGCTTTTTTAATTCAATTCCTGGTAGCTATGCAACTCAGATTGATGATCAATGGTCTGTTGAGTCATCCTGAGGAACATAAATAGATGATCCTTGTTAACTATGTCAGAGACCAAATGGGACAAATTACCAGTCACAATTGGAAGAACAAAAAAGAATACCTCCATGCCCAAAGATTTTCATAAAAAAAATATTTAAGTTATTATCTCTCCTTCCAAATTTTGAATAGCAATCATATTTCTTCATGCACATAATTGGGTTGTATGTTACAAAAGTGAAATATTTCATCAAAATCCATTGAACATTTAGGAACACGTACTGACAATGTGCATGGATAGTCAGACAAATGGCCAAGTGATTCTTATATATTAATGATTTGACATTACGGTTACAAGAATAATGAAAATACATAAAAGACATATCAAGAATGAAATATTTAAACATGGGCCACCAAAATCCCTGCCTGACATACAGCAGGGCATCAAGGGAAGATACAGCAGAACCAATGTTCTTTATATATAATTGTAAATGAGGAACATAAATTAGTTTTCCTTGTGTCCCATTCAAAATTCAATAAATAAACATATATATAACACATTTCACCAGTGACCCAAAAATATGGGGGACCTCTCCACTGATATAGAAAAAAGAAAGGCCAGTCGTTAAAAGGAAATGGGTACTACAGGCAAATACTGGGTAACTGGGCCATTTTTACACAGTACAATAGGTTTACGTCCCTTATCTAAAACAAAATTTTATTTTTAATAAAACTTACTTCATGATAAACAGCACTATCAAAATTAACCAAGCCAAACCTGATTATACATAATGCACCAAAGCATGACAAATTACTTGATACATGCAGATATTTTTGTATTAAGGGAGTATGAGTGTCAGATTTCAGAATCATTCGATATCCTCGGAGTTTAATCCATTTAAATAGGGTTAAAGATTTTTGCACATGGATCATATTTTCTTGGTCATAGGTCACTTTAAAATACTGTGAATTCATTTTTATTTGTGGGGTACCAATTTTTGTTGTTTTTTTGGTGTCCACAAACCACGAATTCAACTACTCAACGAAATGTGATTTTCTTGTGCAAGTTTCAAACACAAATGAATGAACATAACGGAGCAACCATTTGATTTTGGGGGGGGGGCTATGGTCATATTTTTTTTTAAAAGGCAGGACGGTTACCTATAGCAAAAAAAAATCCAGGATGACTATGCGGGTTAATCCAGGACAGGCTTGGTACAAAAATAAAAAGCCAGGATAGAAGTTACACAAAAAAAAAATCCAGGATGAAAAATTTGACCATAGCCCCCCCATAGAAATCAAATGGTTGTTCCCTAATGAAGGACCTGATCAACGAAGGCCATAAATCTTGCACTTGTAGCTGAGCCCCAAACTAACTGATATATCCAACAATAAGTAGATATGCAATCTCTTGAACCTTTAATAGCAGCAAAATAAGCTAAAATGCTTTATTTTCAAGTGTTTCCCAGTTAACAAATTAGCAGTAATTGGCCTCCTGTTTTGTTTTTCCAATTACACTAAAGTGTTGATTTACAATTAAGAAGTTTGGACTAGAAACATCTCAATTCAGTTTTTATATCATATTATTAATTAAACTTTTAAAGTTTTAATTATGTTCTGCTGAAAAAGACATGTTTATTTTGCAATCAATACAGGTGTCTATTTACAAATAACGAATAGAGTAAGGCTATGTCAGATGGTTACCTAGTTACAAAATATCTACACATTACTATGAATTGTTAATTACAGGTGACACTTTAATTACAGGTACACTTCTAAATTTTCTGACATCAATACTGAAGGTACTGAAGCCATGAATTTTAAAATCTTTATCTTATTAATTTAAAGTAAAAAAAATAATTTCTTGGAACCAGTGGCAATCCATGAATTTACGTACACCACGAAAATGTCTTTTTTTCTCTACCCACGAAATTAAATGAATTCACAGTACATAAAATAAACAATGTATAAAATTTTATAAACATCCAATTATATTTTCAATTATTTTAAGGCATATAAACAGCTAATGGAAATTGAAGGGAAAACTCTAGAGAGAACTGTTTCCCGCCAAAAATTTAATGTCTTATATCTAAAAAATTCTTACATGGATTCAAAATTTTTTGCTCATGTTGTTCTATTAGCAAAGTTCTTCAAAACAAAAGGTCAACATTTTAATTCTTATTACAAAATTCTGACACTCGTACTCCCTTAACAGAATATCATTTCAAAACAACACTAGTATGATTCAGTTTGTGAATCACAAAAAGGTACATATATTGTTATTTACCTGTTTAACTTTTTATACTGTAGAGATTCAATTATTTCATTGACGCCATGGTCAAAATCTTCTTCTCCAATTACTCTCCTAAGTGTATCTGAAAGAAAATTTAGATCAGTTAAGGATGCTTGCTAGTCAATTCAGAAATAAATAGGTCTTTTTTTTTTTTTTGTTAAAAAACTGAAAAAAAAGTAGTTTAAGGGAAAAAATTGATAGGTTGCTGATGTCGTTTTTTAGATATAAGTGATTAAAAATTTGGCGGCAAATTGAACTCCTCTGAATTTTTCTAGGCTTAACATATGTGATGTTTATCCATGAAAGAATGTGATAAAATAATAGGATTTAATGAAATTTCGTCACAATGTTCCTATAAATTAAATGTTGTGGTTCTTTGGCAAAAATTATAATGCATTTGAATGGATAAAGGC
>MJUU01009994.1:0-17183 GCA_002080025.1 Modiolus philippinarum | reverse complement strand
CTAATTTGTCATATTTTGTCAAACTGCTGCACAAAATAAATCATTTCTAACCCGGAATACAATATCTTCAGATCATCCAGTTTTGAGCCGGGTGAATGACACTTTTTACAGCGTGTGACCCTCGCAGAAACATATTATCCTGAATGAATTGCATCTGTCTTTTGAATTTTATCCAGTCTCCGTCATTTATTTAACATCAGTGAAGTAATTCAAATACTAGTAAGTTTTTTGTATCTATAATAAGCGTTTTTTGTTTTTGTTTTTGGTTTTTCAAAAACAAGAGTGTGCCTTTTCTACCTGTAATTAGTGCAGCACACGCCACATTTACCTTTAGGGCATTTGACACGGGACATGATTCTGTATATTTGGTTGTTAATTAACCTCTGATGATTACATCACTACAAAGGTATTAATTTTTCATCACTGGAACACAGGAGCACACGCGTGTGTGTGCACATATTTATTGCTTTCTATAGATTGTTTTGAGGATAATAATAGAGAATTAATGTTTTTTGTTATTTTGAACTTCTTTTCCGAGGCCTTTTTGCATCGATTTAAAACATAAACAGCCAATTTTATTTCTTAGTAAATTTAGTATTTAGTTATTCTACGAAGAAGTTATGCTGAAAGAAACAATCAGATTTAGACAAAAGGGTAACACGCTTGTCCTTGTTTTTCTACAGTAATTAGTTATTCCATGATCTCACTCGAACGCTTTAAATAACTATATAAACAGTGGTATGATTTTTTTTTAAAATGACCGAGATCTAGCCAAGTGACGTCACTCAGCTAAACTTAATAGCAGAAATGAATAATAAATATCGTTTTTCTCCTAAACTCGTGCGAATTTTTACTTTAAACTTGGTCAACATGTTCACAATGTTACTTAGAGTAAATTAAGGTCTCATTCAAAATTTAGTGAATTTTCCCTTTTGAACCCTATTACCATCTTCGCTAGCCAAGGGTTATGATCCGCTCCTCTCATCTTCACCCTTGGCAGATCAAGCTGAATTTCTGTAATCTCAAATTCACGTCTTTGATTGGTTGCAGTTAACCTTCACTGCAGCCAATTAATTAACTTACATTCAGATTTTGAATATATATCAAAACAATAAAACTTAAAATATGGCGTTTAGTGATTTTTCTATTTTGCAAAATTTCCATGATTTAATTATCTTTCTTTACTTTTGAAGGGTTATTTCCTTGAAGTCAAATATATTGTGAATTGTTGTATTATTAGATGCAATAATCATTTATTATTACAATAAATCATAATGAAACGCTTACTTTAAAGGGAGATAATTTGAAACTGATGTTTCACAAATTGTGGCTCAATCCACCAAGGGTGAAGAGGAGAGAAGCTGATCGTAACCCTTGGCTAGTGAAGATGCCCTATTACTGTAATAGACAAAATAAGAAGAAAAAAAAACAAAACTAAATGTACAAAGTTGAACAAAGCATAAAATGAAAATAGTCCATATCACGTCAGCAAAGGTGAAATTCAAATAAACACATACTTTGAATCTTTATGAGAAAACATATGAAAGCAATGCAAAAATTCAAGAATAGCTGCCCATGGTCAATGCGTTCAAAACTCTGCAACGTCTCTGGACAAAAATTGAGTACCATGATGATATAATATGACAGAATAAAGTACAAGTTCAATAATAGATAAATTTGACATTTTTTAAATCAAAACTGGCCTAAAGGGGAGGTTCACATCACCAATGTGTTCAAACAACAGTAAAAACTTCCAAAGGTATTTAGTCAGAAATGTTAATCTTTCAGATTACACAAACCAGGCACTGTAATGTTAAAATATGCTGAAAAATGACTAAGTTCAACAATGCATAAATTCAACATTTTTTTTCAAATCTGCCCAAAAAGGGTTAGGAAATTTTCAATGTGTCAAGAAAAACTGTGTAAAGTTTCAAAAGCATCAGATATAAGGAGTCAGAGTTTCAAATCACACAAACTCAGTACTGTTATGTTAAAATTTAATGAATTTAATGAAAAAATGACTAAGTTCAACAATGCATTTATTCGACAATTTTTATCCAAATCTCACCAAAAGGGGAGGTGCACATCTTCAATGTGTCCAGAACAACTGTGCAAAGTTTCAAAAGTATCGGGTTAAAGGTGTTGGAGTTTCAGATTACACAAACATGGTACCCCCAAAGCGTGACGGACGGACGGACGGACGGAGTCAAGCGGCTCCTAGACCTGCGGTCACCGTTGGTGACGCAGGTAATAAAAAGATTGTTGTCCATAAAACCTTCAGTATGATACTTGACACAGTTAAGTATCTAGACAAACTTTAGCTTTCTTTAATCAATTATCCCATATATTAGTATTACCTAGTTGTTTATCTGATTTAGAACCAATTATGTTGTCTTCTAATTTATGTTTATCATCACAAATAACAACAAATTCTTTTATTCTCTCTTCTTGGCTTCCCTGAAATGTTCAAAATAAAATATTTACACTGAAATGACAGGGCCACATTTCTATATGTAAATTTCAATTCGTCATCAATAAACATGCCTTTTTCAAATATTTAAAATGTAATAAAATGAATAAAGAAATATCTTTTACAGCCATTACAGGTTAGCATGTTGGATCAAAGTTTGCGAACTTTCTACCTTTGTTAGATCAGCCTAAGAATGTGTATTGATCCATGTAGTTAAAGGTCCAACATGCCTAAGGCAAAATTAACACCTTGATGAAGGGATTATAGACCTTTTCATAATTTAATTGCATGATTACAATGTTACCTTTGTAAATTGGTTTATTTCTAGGTGAAAATTATATTTCTGAGTTATTGATATATAGTGATAAAGGTGTCTGTCTGTCCATTAAAAACTCTATAGAGCTTAGGTTGTTTGTTATATTTACATGCCAACTCAAATAAAACTTATTTAATATTATTAATTATTGTCTATCTGTCTGTTAGTCACAATTTTATGCAATTTTTATATGGATGTAAGTTTCTAAAGCTGCTAAATGACTAGATATAATTTGCCTCTCCTGGTCTGTAGTGCTATTATTTATTGTTTACAAATTCTTTTGGTTCATGATTCAGTGATCTTGTCTATTTTAAAGTACATTTGCCACCGTTGATTTCTGATATTTATAATAGCTATAACGGGGATAAAGTACTTAGATTCATACATTGTACTTGTTCGCAAGCTAAGGAAAACATATTTCCATGAAGTCAAATATGCTTACTAATATGGTTGTCTTTCTGATACAATCTGGAATAGTCTATAATTTACCAGGAGGTGTGACTCTCAAGCTTGACTGACCAGAGTCATTTAAATATGGTTTCTGATTGGACAGCTGAGTTTGTTATTCAAAGCAATACACATTCATAGGTAAACCAAACAATGAACCAAACTTAGCTAGCAAACTAGGTAATTTGTTTACAACATGCTAAGCCGAATCAGCTGTAAGATATGATACTGAGGTAGAGGGAATACTAACTACATGTCTGTAACTGTGTAATGAAACATAGAGTGTGCATGTCATGTATACAATGTATGTAGTGTAATATACAATGTGTAGCTCATGTGTACACTGTTTGTAGTGTGATATACAATGCTAATGTCATGTACCTGTATAAAATATATGTAGAGTAATATACAATGTGAATGTCATGTACATGTATACAATGTATGTAGTGTAATTAAGCATACACGATGTGTATGTCATGTACATGTATACAATATAAGTAGTGTAGTAAAATATACACAATGTGTTTGTAATGTATACAATGTATGTAGTGCAATAAAATAATAAAAACATATACAATGTGTATGTAATGTATACAATGTATATAGTGTAATAAAACACAAAATATGTAAGACATGTATACCGTGCATACAATGTATGAAGTGTACTAAAATATACACTATGTGCATGTCAGTTATACCAGGAACTATACATTACATGGATAAGACTCTCCTAGTTACGTCTATGTAAATTGTCATAATGAACTCGGACGGTCCTGAATTAATTCGTATCCGTATCCTGACCGGTAATTAATGGCGCCATTTAGATAGCGTGGGTTCAATTTCAGTTACGATTTCTGTGTTTTTTGGACTATAAAACAGCTATAAAGTTAATCGTGGTTTTTAAAACATAGCATTAAAACTAAGAGTTGCAAATAATTCGATTTGAGCGTGTAAATGACCATATACTATACGGGTTGAATAGTTTCATAGCTGGGGTGTTGTTTCACATCCGAATCGATTTGTTGCAAATACCCGTGCTACATGCATTGCTTGTACCTTTCATCACTTAATATTACCTGATCTTAAAACATTAATTTAACATATTTTCAAAAAATCAATGGCCCTGCTGTGCACCTAATGCCTACTTATGGGATTGTTGACACTTTAAGCATTTTTTTCAGGGCTTGGAAGTTTATTTCGAATGTGTGTAACGGTAACGGGTCCGTTCGCCCACTATACACGTTCGCCAAGGGTTCGTTCACCCGTACATTGCATCACTCATTTTTTATTGGTCCTATAGCATCCATTTAACATTTTTTCTTAAATTTAATGTTCCTTCTGAGTACCAGTTGCTTTTCCTTATCAGATTATGAATATTATAATCATTTTTTCAAGGCTCGAAGTAAGGGTTTATTTCGAGTGTGTTGACATACGTTCTCGCCACACGCATCATCGGTACCTTGCATCACTCATTAAATAGCTTCCATTTGACATTTTTTGTTAAAGTCAATGTCCCTTCTATGTACCTGTTGCATTTTAGTAAGATTGGAGTATTTTTTTTAGGCATTTGTTCAGACGGCTTGAAGTCATGACATATTTTCATTGATGATTGGTTGGAGTTTGTTACAGAATTGTTAAAAGACAAAAATGGTGTGTGTTTTGATACAATATTTCTGGGTTTTCATTTCTTCTTAATTTTTTTTATTAAAAAAAAATGACTTGTAAAATTTAAAACAATTTAATCATGCCTTCGGTTTATATTCAACTTATTAAAATAAGAAACTACGCGCCTATTAATTTACTACTAGCTCTGTACGAATGTCCAGGTTTATTTGGTTTTTATCGAAGTGACATATCCCTGTAATGTATAGTCCCTGGTTATACAATGTATATAGTGTAATATACAATGTTTATGTCATGTATACTATGTATGTAGTGTAATATACAATGTGTATGTCATGTTTACAATGTATGTAGTGTAATATACAATGTGTATGTCATGTGTACAATGTATGCAGTGTAATAAAACATACACAATGTGTATGTGATGTGTACAACGTTTGCAATGGGACCAGTTGGAATGAATATTAGTGACTTAAGTTGTAACAGAAGAAAATACTACCAATGTTGTGTCTACATCAAATTCTAAATTGATCTGATCACAATCTTCTTTTTCACTTTCTTTATTGGTCTCTTTTTTCCCTGGCAGACTTGGAAAGCTTACTCTACTGGGAATCTTAATGATCTCATCAAATACACCAGACATTGTTTTCACTATCATCTGTACACAAAAAAAACATATACTGGTAAATAAATATATATCAAAATATATATGTAAGACTTCATAATGATAGTTTTTTCTATAAATAGATAAATTGCAAGAAATCAAGGGCTAAACATAGTACAGCATGATACAAATTCATTACTTACAACAGAGATATACATTGACAAGTGGAGAAACAAATTACTAGCTACAGTAATGAGACACTTTTCCCCCCACCCCCATCCACACCAACATTACAAACCAATGCAAAAAATGTAAATTACTTCGAAAATATATGATATTTGGTCCCTTATATTGGAATGTAAAAACTTTACAAACCATGGTGTGTTACAACTGAAATCTTATTTAGAACAAAGCCCAAAAACAAATTAAAAATAAAAGGCACTTCTGAAATATGAGATTTTGACCCTTGTTGCCTCTAGTAGCATAGAATTGGTAGGAAGTAAGAGGAATTAATTGACAAACTACATAAACTCGTATCAAGAAGATTCCAAGTTTTAGATATTTCCTAAGAGTTAAGCTGTGAAAAACTGAAAGCTTACATTTCAAAAAGAATGCATAGAAACAAATCCCTGTTAAAATGCAAAGGAAAAGTAAACAGCTTTTGGCCCTTTTCAGGACTCTTCTGCTTAAAAATAGTAAAACATATAAGATAATCTGATCATTGTTTTCTGATATTTGAGCAGTTCCTAAGGAAATTACTTTTGCAAAACTTATGTTAGGCGCACAAGACAAACCTATATTCTTCCTCGAGATTATATTGGAGATCAGAATATTTTTATGCATATAAAAATTTTGTCTTTTCAAGAGTTAAAAAAAAAAACATGATAAAAATATGAAGAATCTCTGACAAGGCAAAACATATCCCAATAACTGTTTTCCCTTTAGTCTTCTGCAAAAAAAGTTTATAATTGGAAAATAAATTCAGTTACAATCACACAACTTAAATTTAAATGCTATAGGTCGTAATGTGCAAGAGACAATGTTATAGAATTTTTGCCCTGCACAAAACACACAATTTTTTTGTTGAAAACTACTGCAACACAAGGAAATAAACCACAGCTAAAATGAGGAATTCTCTGTCTCATAAGTGATCACTAATACTACAATGGAGTTTGCAGTGAAACTTGTCTACACATGAAAACCCCTCTGTGACTGACAATTTTGTTAGGTTTACACGATAATTGATTTGAACAGACTCGGAATATAAAGATATATACACAGACCTGTTTACCTATTTTTTCACAAAAGCATAGGTCTAGACCAATTTAGTGGTAGTTTTTACCATAAAAGAGTAGTATTGCAATGTGTATATAAACAGGCACCTAAAAACCTCATATATCTGTTTTTCAAAACCTACTTTAGTGTTTTGACAGTTTTTAGTTAATAGATAAAATCAATGTACAGTAATTCTTTTCAGTTGCATTTATTTCTATTGGTTCAAGTATGCTTCACTTGGGGTCCCTTGAAATATACTATAGTTTAAGTGATAAATTTTTATGTCTGCTGTAAGCAATTATCTGATTATTTGCAAGCAGTTTTGCACACTGTATCTAAAATAGAGCGAACCAGAAGCCATGTATGTAATGGAATCACTGGACAATTACTTTTTTTTTAACAACAGATAACATTTTTATTCACCAGATAGCTTGTTACAATGGCCATTAGGAGTCCAAGCTCCTCCTAATGGTCCCTGTTACATACCGCTATTTACCCAGGGTAGTAAATAGCTGCTACAATTATACATAAATATATACTTGTATTCATAATAAATATTTTTTAATCATTATTAACTTAGGGTTTTCATTTTCTGTATGCACTCTTTGCTTATATTCATTGACAAATAAATTGAAAATATTTATATTTTTTGTTCTACACTCAGATATATAGTATGATTTGTAAATAGAAAAACTTAATATTGTTAAAAAATAATTAAACCAGAAATATGACTCATCAAAAAATTTTATACCCTAAAGGTGTTTTAATGTTATCTTAAAAGATATATTACATCTACTGAGAATTTCATATATTTTTTTCCAAAAATCTACCAGACAAGAACAAGATATGAAATAATGTTGATAATCTTCCACATTTCCACAAAAGTTACAACAATCATTGTTAGTTATTTTCCATTGCAATAACAGTTTTTTTGTTGGAATGATATACTGAATTAATTTCCACCTAAATATTCTTAATTTATTCTCTTGTATATGTGCAAAAATGAATTTATGTATCTTATCAACAGACACCAATTCTTTTATGTTAAAAAATCTGACCCACTTACATAAACCGATAGATGGTTCGTATTTATTTTCTATGAAAAACCCATATACACATTTATTTGATATATCAGAAATATTTAGATTATTCCATAAAATTTTATTTCTTTTGAAGTTAACCACACTCTTAACAGAATTATCTGATTTTAAAATTAATTTCCACTCTTTTGGTAGAGATTGTCTAAGAATGTTAATTTCAGCCATCCAATTTGACTTATTTTTTAATTTGTTCATAATAATTTCTTGTGAAATACATCCATGCTCGTCAATTATGTCATTTACATAAAAAATGTCACTTTTGATCCAGTTTTCAAAAACTAAAGTTTTATTTCCAAAGTTAATGTATTTATTATTCCACAATAACTGCTTCCTTATTTCTGTAAATGTGGTAGGTTTTTTTAAAAAAAGGTTGTCACAATGTGACATATTCCAACATTTTACTATTTCTTTGTAAAATTCAGGAATATTTTTCAAATATTCATGAACATTAACATTATTCGTCTGAAAAATTAACCAATTTACACCCAAAGCATTGAAATATTTTAGAGGTATAACTTTCCAATTAACCATATCGTCATTTACCAATCGTTTAACCCAATAGACTTTTAGAGATCTAAAATAACTCTTAAAGTCAATCATTTGTAAACCCCCTTGTTTATATAAACCTATTATTGTATTCCGTTTTACTTTGTCTGGTTTGTTGTTCCAAACAACTTTAAAACATCTACTCTCTATTTGTTTTAAATAAATATTTGGAACCGTACAAATAGACCCAATAAATGTAAATATTGGCAAAATAAGTGCCTTAATTATCAAAATCTTTCCTAAAATTGACAAGTTTCTTTTTTGCCACGCATCAAGCAACTTGTTCATTTTATTTATTCTATTTTCCCAGTTTAATTTTTCGCATTCTTTTTTACAACAGCCAAAGTACACCCCAAGAGCTTTTACTGGTCCATTTGTCCAGTTAATTTCAGCAATTTTATCTCTACATGATTTTAATTTTCCTACCCACATTCCCTCCGTTTTATTTCGACTTAATTTTAATCCCGAGAAAGACCCAAATATTTCTATTTCGTTCACTGGACAATTACTATAAGGGGTACTTAGCAGCCTGTGCAAGGCGCCAAAAAGACTATTATATATATAGCTGTTGTTTTGAGATTCTCTTTATATTTCCTTCACATCTATAAGAAACAAGAAATGTTCTGAAATAAAGTTCTTACATTTTTCAATCCTAAATATTTCTGTTTCAACAAAATAAGTATCTAAGCCTAGGAAGAATAGGCTGTAATTTGAAGTATTCAAATCACAGAAACCAAGCTAAAATTGTAATGGTAAACAGGTCTGATTACATAAAGAGATCTTAAAACATATGTATCCAGCTTAGCCAAGGCTCTATTTAGACAGATATATAAAATTACCTTGTCAAATCTTGGAACATTAAGTTCTGGTGATTTTCTGACAAAAGCTATATGGGCATTTCCATCATAAGCCAGGAACTCATTCAATTCTGGTCCATTGCATATATCTTCTTTTTGTATGAGGGACTGGAAAATAAATAAATAAATTTTGTTCATTTTAAATCTGCCTCTGATTAACTATGTACTTACCGTATCTTACTCATTATTCTTTGAAACTGAATTTTTGTAGCATTATAATTTGGAGATAACAGTGTTTTATTTGAAGATTTGGAAACATCAGTTTGGGATTTGATAGTCAAACATTGAGTTTACTGTGTACATACATGATACATAGGTGTTGTTGTCTGAACATCGAGATCGGCATGTCTCATTTATGTAATACATTTGTACAACACTTGTGACAACTCCTCATCACTCTGTAAATTTTGTCAAGCTCTATTAACAGGTGTCACCACAGGTGAAACGTCCTCAATTGGATATTGCAGTTTAACTGATCTATTTTACTGCCATTTTGTTTTACAAACAAATGTATAGGAATATGTGATCAATTTCAGGAATATCAACCATGAAATCTTTACCTTGAAATTTACAGTAATAACGATAAGATAACAAGATTAATGATCAACTACATTAAAATGAAATGACAATCCAAAATGATTTTATTTATTAAAATGGTCACTTGATTTGGGAAGATTGCCAGATTTCTGAATTCTTAAACATTTTTGATAGGCTTTCAGGAAAGGTGTCCCTCAATGAGACACTCTTGTTGAAATGTGCACTGAAAGGATTTATATTTTAGGAGTTCACTTGTGATGATTTTTTTTTTCATTTTTGTTCTTGCCAATATGTGTATTTAGTCACCTTTATATAAGTGTCTAAGGACTTTTTTCTCTCTTCAATGCTTTTTGTATTCATATTTCCAAATGGTAATGTCTGCCATCTTCTTGGGCCTTTAATACCTGAAAAAAAATTCCAAAATCATATACCAGTATATACTGTTTGATATATATCAAGGCAGATTTAAGCAAATATTCAGTTTTAAATGCTATCAATTCTTCAGTTGTTCACTTTCATTGAGAGATCTTCTCAGAAACAACTAGGGCCAATTTCAACAAAATTCAATTACAGTTCTGGGGTGGTCCCGATCCCCTTCTAAAGTTGTATCTCCTCCAAGATGGCCACCAGCAGGGAACATAGTTTAACGTACATGTAGCACGCTATGGGAAAAGCATTCAAAGATATATCCATACTCTTCTGAAACTGACATATTTAATAATATTAGTTAGTTAGTGGGTGACCCTCTTCAAAGTTTGTGATTTTAATATTCACACCTTATCCAAGATGACCCCTAGCAGGGAATGTAGTTTAACATAGGACCCTATAGGAAATGAATTTTAAGATCTTCTCCTCTGAAACTAAGAAACTTTTACCAAATTTGTTTATAAAGTTCTGGTGTAGTCTCCTTCAAAAATTGTTGTTTTTATACTCTTATTTCATGCAAGATGACCATGATGACTGGCAGTACTAGCTAGCTAGTAGTTAACATAGACCAACTTAGGACCCTATTAGACATGATTAGAAATGCATTCAGAAATCTTCTTGGAAACCAGAAGACCAATTGACACCAAAACTAATCATAATAGTACATCAGTGGTGCCCTTAAAAAACTTTGTGTTGGCTATGTTCATACCACATTCAACCCAGCAGCAAGTGACAACATAATTTACGGTGAAACCTTATGTCCTGCTGGATTATCTAAAGGCTATGGTACAAGAATGACAGACCTGTTATAAAATAATGATACTGCAATTTGCATGAGATTCCATTGCACTATACATGCTATATGTACAGTTGAACTTCAATGGTATGATTCGGAAAAGCTCCAAAGTAATGGATGTTTTGAACCCCTTATTTTACCCTTTATCTAAATTGAAACATAGTTTGTCCTTGATTGTTCCAACATCCCTCTAGTTCCAATTGTTTTCATAAGTCACTTGGGCATTTGATCCATCTTTGTTCAACTTTCTTTCTTGTGTAAACAATGGGTCATATATAGCTATAGTTAAATACACAAATTTATTGGATCAGTTATACTTAACTTTGAGTTCAATTGTAAATGGTGTTTCGATGAAAACTCTTGTTTACATGGTAAAGAAAAATTAATTCAAATCAGATGACTTTTCTTTGTGCATGCATGTTATACATAAATGTATATGTATACTGTCTGTGGAATAAAGTTATACCTTTCAAACTTGTCTTGTAACTGGCATTGTCTGTTAATCTGGCATGTAAATTTATAAATTCTCTATGACGTCTTTTAGCTTCCCTTGTTCTAAGGACTGGCTCCTTTTCTGCTTCTACCCAATAGAGAGCATCATACTGTGGAAAGGAAGGCAACATGTTCAACAGTTCATGTTTGATATAAAAGAAGGTGCAGGGTAAGCCTTTTAAATAACACCCATGGACATTCTACTTTTATTTCATGAAACAGAACAACTGTAAATTCTTTAAAGGACAGACCTGTATGTAAATGTTTGCAGTTTTAAAAGAGATGTCAAGACTATTTCAATTTTTAAATATGGTATATCATGATATATTGTTATTTTGTGGATATTGCACAATATCTATTTTCATAAATTTCTTTTTTTCCTTTGTCCTTGCAATTTTACCATGTTCACAAGCATGCATATGGTACATGTTTTCGTACTACTCTCGTCACATTTTTATTCCATATCATTCATCATTCCTATCTCCATAAAATGTACTAGAAATGTTTGACAGCACAGTACAGTCATGTACTAAATTCATGTTCTTCACACGCATTGCTTAAACTTAAATTGTCCTTTGAAAGCAAATGATTCATTTGACACAAAATGTTTGAAAACAGGCAGTTTTTTACCATTTATTTTTCATGGAAAGTCTAAGATCCATCAATTATATACTGTACCAAAAAGGTAAAGGTGCAAGTGTAAAGTGTTTTTCAACTGTTGATTTTTAATACAACTATTGCATTTATGTACCACATGAGGGAAATAGAGTCTAATTTGCCAAAATAATCATACTTCATAGATTGAATATAGTTTGTTCTGTTTCATCATTGTACATGCTCCAGTTTCATCATATTCATTTGTTCATTCACCATTGCTCATTGAAAATGGAAAATTTGATGCTCTAATGGGAGTAACCCTACAAATCAGATGACTTTTCTTTGTGCATGCATGTTATACATACATGTATATGTATACCGCCTGTGGAATAAAGTTATACCTTTCAAACTTGTCTTGTAACTGGCATGTAAATTTATAAATTCTCTAATAGTGATAATTAACAGGTACACATACAAATATATTGTGGCAGTACCTTGTTACTACATTTATTTTTTTTGTATCCTGACTATTAGCATCTTTGTCTACAAACCTGCTACATGTACAGTACACACAGAGTGTTTCACTTACAAAACACAAAGGTGAGGTCTGACATGAGTGAATACAAGAACAATTGCTGGTGAAATGCTGGTGTTTACACTATACAATTAATGACTTTTATTGAGGTTAATACCACAATTTAACAACACAATTGATGTGATTATTACCGGCCGTTTACGGCCAAGGTAATTATCGGATCTCGAAGGTTGTTAAATTGTGGTTTTAACCGAAATCGAAAGTCATTAATTGTTTTATTATATGAATAATTGATCCGAAATTATAACATTTACTTTTGCTTTTCCTTCTTTTGACAGTAAAGTCTTGACACTGTTTCTATATATGGGTACACGCCGAAGTGTTAAAAAGTGATGTTAACCTCACATGCTAAACTGCGCGGTGATCATCACGTTAGAAAACTAGGATTTTCCCTGTTACTATTTATAGGTACACGCTGAAGTGTTTAACAGTGATGTTAACCTCACGTGCTAAATTGCGCGGGTGATCATCACATTTTGAAAGGGAAAGCGAAGTACTGATTTATCCAATCAGAATCTTGTATATTTATAGTCATATAATAATGACATTTATGACTTGCCAATATATTTCTATGTAATTAACAATTGGAAGTTTGCTGGTGTTTTCACCAACATTTGCTGGTGTTACACTGTGAAATATGTCAGACCTCGGTGTTTTGTAACTGAAACACTCTGTGTGTACTGTATATATACACTTTGTAACACTTACCTGTATTGTATATAAAACAAATTGAGATGAACTTCTACTTTCATTTCTGATTTCATAGTCAATAATTGCAACATCTTGAAATATAGCAGGTTTTTGTTCAATGATTTCGAGACTACTAGTGTAAACTTCAGGTTGATCATCATGATCATCATCACAGCTGATGAAAAAATCAGGTTTTGCTTCTTTTCCAGACATCAGTGCATCTCTTTTATACAACAATTCTGTCTCGGCTACTGACGATTGATCTTCCTTATTTGTTATTGGTAAGGCTGGTTGTAAAAGACTTACAGGAATTTCTGGCAGGAAATTTCTATTTGTTTTATTTGTTTCAGTATCAAAGGCATTCTTTGACATCTGGAAATGAGTATTTTCACTGACTGTCTGTCTAGTCACATTTTGAACAGTTTCTGGTGGCAATTGTTGAATGTGTTTTGATTCAATTGGTGTAAGTATTCCCTCATAAGGCTCATTAATATGTGAAAGTTCATCACCTTCCTGTGGAATATCAAGTGGTTCATCTGATAAAATCAAAATCAATTTCTCAAAAATAAAATCAGGCTCTGAAATCATATCAACAAGTGGTAAAAATACATTACAAGTCAAAATTTCTGATAATAAAAAATTACTTGGATGACAGTTTTGTATAGTATTACCAAATGTTCTGTTAAGTAAGATATCACAGATGCTGTACAAATAATTAATTTCATTTTCACTTCCATACAAGCCTATGTGGTATGTTGATATCATTTCAAAAGCTTCCTCAACAGAGGCAAACTTACGGCTTGAAACTGCAACACTACCCGAATCTCTACGACCTGTACTGGGCCGTCGTCTAGGCTGGGTTTTGTATTTATCACGAGATGTTTGTAAAATTTTTAAGTGTTCTCTGCCATATAAACATAATTCTTTAACTATTGCATTGCAATCAAAGGCCTTTAATCGACCTGATAAACTTGCTGTCCCATCTCTCAATATTTTGTCACATTCTGTAATAACATCAATATGAGGCTCAAAGTCTTTTAACCATGTGTATATAAAATGTTTCTGAATTAAGTCTGTTATCAAATCAACTTCATCTTTCCAAGACACATTTTCTTGTTTACCAGAAATCTGCAAGTTAATAGCATCCTGATCATTTTCTATACTTGGTTCACTTGCATCATAAAAATAATCATCATCTTCACCTTTCAAAACTTCCTCTTTTAATGTTTTGTCAGACTCACTTCTCACAAAAAGTTTGGACTTTATGGACAAAAGAAAAATCAAAAGATGACCATATTTAAGCAAATAAATGTATGCTGATAGCAAGAATTTAAAATTGTGCTGCGATGAAATAAGGTATTGACAAATTCCTATTGTAGATCCAGTGACAAAGGCATAAAATATGAAACTGATAAAAAGTTTTGAGGAAATCGTGGAGAATATTCCCAAAACTAAGAATATAAATATTATCTTTTGGATGGATGAGAATTTCCTATGGTGTCCAAATAGATCCTTCAACTTCTGAAAATTAATCATGCTAAGGAATTTGTGAGAGACATGAATAAATTAACTTGATTCCAGCTCTGCAAGTTTAACTGTCATCCACCATTTTTTGTCATGTGACTTTTTTTACGGGAGCGAACTGGTCATTAGAAAGAGAGGCACGAACGTCTTCCGCTGTGTGGAGCTAGAAAATTGTCCTATCTCTACAGAATTCATTTTTTCCGTTTGGAAACCAGTCTAATTTAAATATACAGACAACAACCAAAAGAGTAAACAAAAATGACATAAGAACGTCACGGTCAAATAACAGTGTTGCATCGGAAAAAAAAATTTTTACCAGAGACAGTATTATGGATCATATGGAGAATCATAATTTACTTACACCACACCAAGGACGTATAATGAGATCTCATTGTACGTCCTTGACCACACCAACATCATGAACATGGATTTAGGATATGGAAATTGTACCTTCTGAGGAGCCAAAATTTTAAAGTATTTAACTTTTTTCAAACCTTGATTTTTACAATGTTCTTACCCTATAAATTCAATATATAACGAAAAATTCATAGGTTGCTGTACAAATTATTTTGCTACAGCTGTTTGAAAGTGACCAAGTTTAGCACTGTTGTGCATTTTAGACATTTTTGCCCATTTTTGACTATTTTAATTGAAAAAAAATCTAGCTAAGAATATTTAACTTTTTCTAATACTTTCTGAAAAGCTGTAAATAGAAGGAATGAACAAATTCAGCCCAAAATCATGTGTTGGTGTTGATATAAGAAAGTTTTGTCCTATTTTCATGCTTTTTAGGGGCTATTTCAGCATTTCCATATTTCCCTAAAAATGTAGATTTTCCAATTTTTTACACAGCTAATAGCTTAAACTTCATTTGTTTTGTGTTTTTTATAGCAAAAATATATGATACCATTTTAAAGAGGCAAAAATAAATCATAAGTGCATATTTTTTTCATAATTTTTTTTTTCTAACCCAACCCCTATTTTGTGAAAATTTGACATGAATCCAATAGCCAATTAGGACATTGATCTTCAATTTGAGATTACTCTGAAACCACTTTATAGAAATGAATAATTGTTTGACACAATCTAAAGATAAATATCAATTTTGTTGATTCATTGCTATTGTACATAAAATATATTTAATTTTAAAATTATTTCCAAACGAGATTTCAACGAGACTGAAGCATCACCAGAATACATCCTTAAGTATCTTTTGACTTATTAGATGACTAGTGTTATAGACTGGGGTGACACACAAACATTTCCCTAGTCTACGGATACATTAAGACAAGAACAAAAACACGTCTGCTGCCATCATAACTTTTATTATCCCCGCACTTTCGAATGAAAGTTCGGGGATATTGTCGTTGGCCTCGTCCGTCCGTCCGTCTGTCCGTCCGTCCGTCACACATCCTTGCGACACGAACTCCTCCTACATTTAGGGTTTTAATTTTGTTATAGAACTGTTGCATATATGCTGCAGATGCGCAATAAGCTTTCGGATTTTTGATATTGGTCTTGGTGCAAACAAGAAGCTCCAAGATGTCCATTTTGACACATGTGGCATGCGACGCGAACTCCTCCTACATTTTTGGATTTAGGGTTTTAATTTTGTTGTAGAATTGTTGTATATGGTCTGTAGATGCGCAATAAGCTTTCGGATTTTTGATATTTATGTTGATGCAAACAAGAGGCCCCAAGATGTCGATTTGACAAAGACCACAAAATGGGGATTGTGACACATATGGCATGCGACGCAAACTCATCCTACATTTTTGGATTTATGGATTTAATTTTGTTGCAGAATTGTTGCATACAGTCTGTAGATGCGCAATAAGCTTTCAGAATTTTGATTCCGGTTCCAACTTTGGTTAATTTCCTGAAAATGTCACAGACTGATATTTTTTGACATTTTGGCATATAATCTTATATTTTTGCAAGTATTTGGAAAAAATAAAAATTCTGAAATCTTAGAATTCGAAAATGTGATTCCAATTTTGGTAAATTTCCTGAAAGTCTCAAAGACCACTTATTTTTTTTTTTTTTTTGAATTCTACCTAGCAACCATACTTTTAGCATTTATTTTGATAAGGTTAATCATTTTCACCAACTGGATTTCAAAAATATTTGATTCCAATTTTGGTAAATTTCCTGAAAGTGTCAAAGACCACTTATTTTTTGAAATTCTACTTTGCAACAATACTGTTAGGATTGGTTTCACTTAGGGCAATCATTTCCGCCATTGAATTTCAAAAATATTTGATTCCAATTTTGGTAAATTTCCTGAA
>MJUU01009993.1:110178-130096 GCA_002080025.1 Modiolus philippinarum | reverse complement strand
TTTAGTTATAGGGTGTTTATATTTTGTTCATGACTTCCCTATGGTGAGAGCTTTCTGGTAGTACCATAGTTGTAGACATTTTGACCTTGACATTGCCCTGGGGCAGTTTTTTAAAAAAAAATTTGAACCCTGTTTATAGAAGTTCGTCTTTTAGTGATAGAGAGTTCCTGTTTGACATGTGGCTTTCTTATATCGCTTTTAAAGTATTTTATTTATCACGCAAATGTATAACCTTCAAATTAATTGTGCATTGCGGTTACTGTAATCCCCGGCGAGCTATGTTGTCTTCTGACAACTCTTGTTTTTAAGAAAGGGTCAACTAAAAATGTTTATTTTCAGTAAGATGAATTGATTGTTTTCTGTAATTTTTCAGCCTCTGGGTAAATTTCACCACCCATTCAAATGCATCGAATAAGGTATAAAAACATAAATTTTAAACACAGCGAATATTTTGATGTCCTATTTTACACCGATATCGTGAACTAAAGCCAATATGAAATATCCAGATATACGGTACTCTAATGCTGCTGTGTAAGTGCTGTCATGGCTGTCATTATTTTTAAGAAAGGGTCAACTAAAAATGTTTATTTTCAGTAAGATGAATTGATTGTGTTTTCTGTAATTTTAGTGCTAATAATCATGATAATGCAAATATGGATGATTTAAGAAATAATTAATCACTGCTTTTTATGCCCTGCCTATGATAGTAGGGGGGCTATAGTGTTTGGGTTGTCCGTCCGTTTGTCCGTTCGTCTGTCCCAAGCTAGGTTTACCTACAGGTTTAAGTATTTTTTTCTGGGAAGGATGTATGCTATTATCATGAATACACATGAGCGTCTAATTAAACAAAAATCATAATAAAATTTTACCTATGAAACCAACTTCATGCTTCACTGATCACTTGAAAAAAGCGTGATAAGGTTTACCCACAGGTTGAAGGTTTTTTTTTCTGTGAAGGATGTACGCTATTATCATCAGATTTTATATAAATACATATTTTTGTCTAATTAAATAAAATTCATAATAAAATTTTACCCATGCAACCAACTTCATGTTTCACTGATCATGGGAAAAGGTGTGATATTATAAGGTTTACCCACAGGTTGAAGTTTTTTTTCTGTGAAGGATGTATGATATTATTATTTAACTTTACATAAATACACATAAGCATCTAATTAAACACAAATCGTTATAAAAAATTTATCCATGCTACCAACTTCATGCTTCAGTGATCATGGAAAAAAGGGGTGTAGTATGAGGTGTAACCTCAGTTTTAAGTTTTTTTCTCTGAAGGATGTATGCTATTATCATTTAACTTTATATAGATACACATTAGGATATAAATAAATAAAAAATATTATAAATATTTACCAATGTAACCAACTTCATGCTTCACTGGTCATGGAAAAAGGGGGATAGTTTAGGTTTATCCATAGGTTTAAGTTTCTTTTCTGTGAAGGATGTATGCTATTATCATTGAATTTTATTAAATACCTATTAGGGTATAATTAAACTAAAATCAAAATAAGAATATATCCATGCAACCAACTATATGCTTTACTGATCACGATTACTCAGGTTTTAAAAGCATTGAAATGCTACATTTTGGACCAACGAATTATGTTGGATTTGACAGGATGTTGGAATACTCAGGTGTCGGATTAGACAGGTTTCACTGTATACCATTCTTCAAAACAGTTGTGAGGCGGGGCATTGTGTCAGTTAGACACATATTCTGTTTATTTTTATGTGGTGCTACAAAAAGTAGGGAGACATTGTTTTTACCCTTGTCTGTCAATTAGTTTGTCAGTTTGTCCGTAATAAAACACATGTGTTAAGTGCGGACATCATCTGTATTACAGACACCAATACATATGGAATATAGGACATTTTGTTTTTGATACAGACTTTATCACGGCCAGTATCAAGTGAGCTCATTAGGGTGAGCTTGATGCCTTAAGCTGTAATAAAGTCCGTATCAAATACAAAATGTCCTATATTTCCTTTATAGGTAATTCACGAAATGATAAATAAAACTGCATTTTAGTTAAATATATAAGTGGAAAAAAGCTGAAATTTATATTTAAGCACAATTGTCCTATTGTTAATTGTAATATTTTTTATAGATTTTTCATTCAACGTATTACACGTATGAACACGACAAATAGTACAAAATTTGACGTCAGCATAGCAACTGGCATGACTTGACGCTTTCACAGTGACCAAAAAATTTCGTGATAATGTCCAGTTCGGTGATACTGAGATTGTCAGTCTCTGTAGATCAAAGGAAATTACCGATAATTTGTGCATGGCATGTCAACCTTTAGTCTTGTCTTCATTATTTTATAGACAAAACCTTTTTTGGTCCCAACATATATTGCACACAATTTCCCCTTGAAAGTCTGATAGGGTCCTGAATAGCTGAAATAATGAACAACTAGCTATCAATCAATTTTTCACCATAATATCCAGTGAAATGTAAAATGTGTCACATTATTGTAATTAGATATAATAAATAATAACTATATATATTGATACTAAACTGAGAACCCAGACTTGTGACATCCAATGGATTTGAAGATGTTTTACACCTGTCTTTGTCAGGTAAAAAGGTCAGAAAAGGTCAATTAGCTCTGAGCATGCTTATTAAGACATATTGATCCAAGTCTGTTGAGTGTTTTGATGAGAGTTAGAAGCAGAAGATAATAAATAGACAGTATGTGCATTTAATGATTATTATTATCATGGTCTGCTAAATGCTTTATGTTCATTATTGATAGTATATCTATATTTTTAACTGGAATTTTATGGACAAAACTGATTGGAAAGTGAACCATTGATTTTCTTTATCATTTTAATAGTAAGTGAATATTGCTGATAATTACTATTACTTGGAGTTGCACATGAGCCTTCACAAGTATGTATACATATAGATACCACAAATCCACAGGAGACCATCAGACCTTGAAGTTATTTGTTATCCCCTCACCTACTAGAGTAAGGGAGGGGACATAGCATTTCACCCCATTTATCTATTTTCTGTTCCCTCATTCCTCTGTATCCATGCATATGTATTTTTTTATACCCCCTCAAACAAACTTTTGGGGGGGGGGGGTATATAGGAATCACCCTGTCCATCCGTCTGTCTGTCCGTCCATCCATCCATCCGTCCATCTGTCATTCTGTCCGTCCATGTACCTTGGCAGCGCATGTTCTCCTAAATCCCTGCTTGGATTTTGATGAGTGTTGCACAGTTGTAGTACACCATCTGAAGATGTGCATGAAGTAATATGGTTGCTGTCCAAAATAATTCGTCTTTAAATATTTTCTGGAAAAAGGGGAGGACGAACCTTGTCAGCGCATGTTCTCTGAAACCACTGCTTTGATTTTCATGAAATGTTACACAGTTGTAGTACACTAACTGAAGATGTGCATGAAGTAATATTGTTGCTGTCCATAATTTTGAAAGGGAGATAATTTATCTTTGAATATTTTCTGGAAAAAGAGGGGGACTTTGTCAGCACATATTCTCCAAAACCAGTTACCACTGCTTGAATTTTGATGAAATGTTACACAGTTGTAGTACACCACCTGAAGATTTGCATGAAATAATATGGCTGCTGTCAGAAATTTTGAAGGGGAGATTATTTGTCTTTGAATATTTTCTGGTAAAAGGGGGAACCTTGTCAGCATATGTTCTCCTAAACAGGTACTTTTGGATATTGATTAAATGTAACAGTTGTAGAAAACCACAATAAGATGTACATGAAGTTATATAGTGAAGTTATATAGTCTCTGTCTGAAATTTTGAAGGGGTGATAATTGAATATTTTTGGAAAAAAGGGGATGTATATCATTGTGTCCATAGTTGTATTGTGTCCATAGTTGTATTGTGTCCACATTTATACTGTGTCCACAACTGTACTGTGTCCACACACACTTGAATTTACACTTGCCATATTGATTCAGGGTTGAATTAGCGGGGGGTATAATTGGCAGCCATCAGCGACAGCTCTAGTTCATGCAGCCTTAAAATTGAGCCTTATTTTGAAAATATTTCTAAAAAATTAAGGCTCTGTGGTTTTTAAATTAGAAAACCTTCCACAAAAGCCATGTTGTAATGTAATCAGCAAGATATATAATAAATGTGGTGTCCTATGGTGTAATTGGATGTTATTGGAAATTTCAGCGAAAAGAAATTAATTTAAGCAAAGAATAAAGTGCAGTCTAGAGTTACATCCCTTTGTCTTTGAGATGAATCATAATTTAAATGTCAAAGTCTATTGTGTTGGTGTATACTTTTCTTTGTTTTTGGAATTAATGGAAAAAAGGAAAGTTCAGAAACCTTAATATGGCGATATTGCCCACTCAAAAACAAGTAATCTTTAAATGTTAATATGGATTAAATACAGATTTAAGGCAGAAAATTTATCATTTTCTTAATTTTTAGTGTATTTTTGTCCTCATTAAAGTTTTGATTTATCAGGACAAGATGAAAGAAAGGAGGATGTTAAGGAACGTGATACACCTACTCTATATACTGAATTCTGTTACTGATCTGACATTTTAGAGAAAAGGTTGCGCATGAGATGAAATTTCATAGTATGATATGTCAAAGTTGTAATATATAAAAAAAAATGATATATCTCTCATCCCTGCCCATTGCAATGTTTTTTCACCCACCTTAAAAAAAAAGATTTGGATTTCTTGGCCAATTTTGGTAAATTTCTTTGAAGTTCACAGCATTTTTCATAAAATTTGAAAAAATATTTTATAAAATTTTGAGAAAAATTGGACAAGAGTCTAGGAAATGATTTATTATGGCTTTATTGCCAGAACCTTGTCCCTGTAAAATAAAGTTGAAAGTTCCAATGGGAAGTACATGTATCTCATAAAAATGATAAAGACAAAAGATTGACATGAACTAGATCCTGGGTCATGTCTGCAAAAACTTTTACCTGGCATCTTGATGTCAGATAGTTGTTAAATAGCGGATGCTGACATTTGGTGTGAAACTTTAACTTACAGTAAGAGTTAAACTCTGAGATATCACATTTTTGGGTATTTTGACCTTGAAGTTGACCTTGGGCTATAACAAAAAACAAAATAACCTAACTTTGCCTCTAGAGGGTCTTTCCATCTGATGTTGAGTTTTTAAATTCTCTCAGTTTGGGGGAAAATTGCATGAGTTTTTTTATGCCCATTGAAGAAAAATCTGGATGCATATCATTTTACCACTGAGTATCCATCAGTTTGCAATTCTCGCACAGTTTTTAGTTCACCTCAATGAAGTTCAGAGGAACTTATCTGCATCTGCATCTACATCCACGTTTGCATTTGGGTGTATATCTCTGCACATATAATGCCTTGTAGGGTCATCAAACTTTGCATGCAGATGCATCTTGGCCTTCTTCAATTTGGCATGGAGTATCAGTATGGGGACCAGTAATGTGTAAAAGGGTCAAGGGATCTCAAGCATTCCCACTTCTTGTTTGGCGGAACTTAGCCGTTTTTTTGTGTGTTATTACGCAGGCGACACATGTCTTCCGTGGAAGACTTACTACTAAGTTTTTCAGCATCCAGGCAAAATTAGGTCACTTTGACCTATATTCTAGATTTGATTGATTTACATCAATTCATGCTTATGGAGGAGTTCAGATCTCACTATGCATGGTATTGTATATGCATGCATGTCGGATGGTAGGTCAGCAGCCAGGCAAAATTGGGTAATTGTGACATTGTACAATAATGAGGGGAACTTTGTCCTTGTTGATTACCTATGTCATACACTAGGAAGTTTTTATTTGCAGATCATTTCTACATATGTTGAAGATGTGCATGTGTGAAGAATTTGGTTTTGGTGTTCTTTTCTGAAAAAAAAAAAAAAACTTGAACTTTATAAATTTCGTTATTTTGGGGGATTTTTCATACAGTTTGTTGTACCAACTCCTTCTTTTGGGAAGTTTCTATTTTGTAGATCATTTAAATGGCCATGCGAACTTTGCCATCATTTTGTTTCCCTAGTCCATACATTGTCTATCAACTTTTTCAAAAATTTCAAATGAGCTGAAAAACAAAAAAAATATAACCATAATAATACAGCTAGATAACAATTTAAAGCATCAATATATATAAATGTATATCAATTTCAATATTTATGTATTCAAGGTAACCTTCACTGCTTTGTCAGTAGGGATTTTCTATAAATTTATTAATACTAACCAATGAAAAGTAACTGATTGACATAGTGATATTAAGACAGGAAAAATAACAGAATATTGCACTATAAATCAACAATAGACAATCCAATAATTACATATCTAGAGAGAATTGTAGACATAGTTTATTTTCAGTTGGAAGATTTTCTTTGCAGGTAGGACATAAATGAAAAAGTAATATGTACAAGTTTTGCACTGAAATTTAAAAAAAAAATTATCTTCGTTTCATAAAACATGATTTGACTTTGTTTCATAAAACAAGATTTGACTTTGTTTCATAAAACAAGATTTGACTTCATAAAACATGAGTTGACTTTGTTTTTATGAAACATGATTTGACTTTGTTTCATAAAACAAGATTTCACTTTGTTTCATAAAACAAGATTTCACTTTGTTTCATAAAACATGATTTGACTTTCATAAAAAACAGTTGAGTGACATGCAGAAATTACAAAGCAAAAACTAAGACCCCCACCCCCTTTTTAAAAAGATTATTAGTGAATTGAAATAAATAGGAAAAATGAACTAGGTAAAATTCCATAATGTTGGAGAATATATGTACTCTGAAAGTTATTGTATGTGGGGTTCCAATTTTCGTGGATTTTGTGGTTATTTGATACAATGAAATTAGGTTCCAAGCCAAATGCATTTTTCCCTAGAGATTTGATGCATAGAATTTCAAACCACAAAATTAAGCACCAGTACCCACTAAATAGTAATAATAATAAAAACCACGAAAATTGATGTCAATGACTAAAAGTACTCCCACAGTACTGCATGTGTCATCCTTTTTCCTGAGCCTCCACTCATATCATTCTGTTTCCCCGAAAATCTGAAGTACATTCCTGTAAGACATATGTTAGAGCCAAACTACAATGGCCCAAAATTTTACAATTTACAACATATTCTGACAAACCTTGTCTTTCGTGCATATAGTTCTACTACTAAAATCTTTTTAGAGAACAGCACTAGCAATACATTCAAAATCTTTGGTAATTTGTCATGCAATCAGGTAATCGGTGATTACAATGTTTGACTAAATGTGGCACCTGATCTTTCCTTGATGCTATTTCATTTTCATCCAGATGCAGGTATATGCGCCTACTGTATTTGAGATATATTGATTCCTGTCAATATTGTTAAATTCTAATGATGGTGAAATCTTAGTATATGAATATTTTGAAGGGATCAATTAATAATATTTCAAAAAAATAGGGGGTGGATTTAAACTTGATATTCACAGCAGGTTCTCAATTAATTTGTTTTCTTGAATCTTAAGAAGTGTTAACACAAGTAGGAGGTTTAGAAACAAAACATCTTTGTATGTGACAATTAGTGGGAGTTTGATACATGATCTTGTACAATAATGGGAACATTTCTGTCTTATTTTTAATTGTTTTGAATAGTGTTTTAGTTTCCTGATTTTGAACATTTGCATTTTTTCAGGAGCATGATCTGCGTAAGTAATTTAGTGCTTGGCTAGGTTGAAAGTATTTTTGCAGACTGAAATATTTACGATTTTCTTTATCATTTACTGTTAAGTCACATGAGTGTTATTTTGTGGTATGAAATTTTCACTGTTGTCACATAATATGCAAAATAACAGTAAAAAAAAATTTTGGGAAATAATGCATGATTTTTAGCTCGCCTCATGAAGTGAGGGGGATACCCCTAGTGTCTGCGTCCGCGTCTGCGTCGGCGTCCGGTTAAGAAGAATGGTTAAAGTCCATTCCTTCTGACTGACATGTCCCACATCAACCATATTAGTATGTATGATGCAAACCATATTAGTATGTATGATGCATTTGGAGATGACAACAACAATGCATGCTTGGGATGCTGACTCTGACCTATATTTTACGCATGAGCGACTTGGTTTGGTAGAATGGTCAAAGTCCATTCCCGCTTACTGACATGTCCCACATCAACCATATTAGTACGCATGATTCATTTTTTGATGACAACAACAATGCATGCTTCGGATGCTGACTGTGACCTATATTTTACAGATAAGTGACTTGGTTAGGTAGAATTGTTAAAATCAATTCCTGCTTACTGACATATCCCACATCAACCATATTGGTATATATAATGCATTTGGGGATGACAACAACAATGCATGCTTCGGATGCTGACTGTGACCTATATTTTATGCATGAGCAACTTGGTTAGGTAGAATGGTTAAAGTCCATTCCCGCTTACTGACATGCCCCACATCAACTATATTGATATGTATGATGCATTTTGGGATGACAACGACAATGCATGCTTCGGATGCTGACTCTGACCTTTATATTACGCATGAGTGACTTGTTTAGGTAGAATTGGTTAAAGTCCATTCCTGGTTACTGACATGTCCCACATCAACCATATTGATATGAATGATGCATATCTGGATGGCAACAACAATGCAGAGCTGCCAACCCTCCCGATTTTGGCGGGAGACTACCGATTTTCAGTCCCAGTTCCCGCCCTCCCGCATTTGTACCGTTTTGTCCCGAATTTCGTTTTCCTCAAAAATCCTATAAATTAAGTTCGTTTCATTTGTTCTTTACATGATCTAGAAAATAATTGATGGAACAGCATGCATATCCTCCACGGTAAAGGCATGTAATAACTTTGTTTTGTTGGTCATTCCGGTGGGAGGACGTATGTAAATGTAATATTGGTAGAAAATGTCGGAAGGAGATGCTGAAAATAGCAACCACAGAGGTCTCAATTAGAAAGTCAAAATGAGTAACGGCTAACCAGATATAAGCTGTCTTATTCTGGTGTTTGGAAATGTCATTTAAAGGGTAATTCTTTAAGAAATAAAGGAAGGCAGTTACAATTTTAGGTCCCTCCCTCCTAAACATGGAAAACTCCCGAAAAGTTTTCTAGTTCTCCCGGTGATCAAAAACTGGGGTTGGCAGCTCTGACAATGCATGTTTTGGATGCTGTCTATGACCTACATTTTACGAATGAGCTACTTGGTTGGGTAGAGTGGTTAAAGTCCATTCCTGGTTACTGACATGTCCTACATCAACCATATAGATATGTATGATGCATTTTGGGATGACAACAACAAAGCATGCTTCGGATGCTGTATGTGACCTACATTTTATGCATGACTGATATGGTTAGGTAGAATGGTTAAAGTCCATTCCGATTACTGACATGTCCCACATCAACCATATTGGTATGTGTCATGCATTTTGGGGTGACAGTCTTTGACATACACTTTACGCATGAATGAATTTGTTAAAAAGAATGATTATAATCCATTCCTGTCTACTGACATGTTTAACATGTGACAATGCTGTGCCACGAGGTGAGCTTAGCAGGCTGTGGCTGCTTCTATGTTTAAATGAGTGCTTGTGGAAACCAAGGGGTTTATATTAGGCCCCTGAGACTATATAATAATCAATAGTAATCCATTACAAAACTGACACAAATTGTTAGAAGTTTCTACTTCCAAGGGTAAAGTACAACATTTGCACAGTACAGGACAACGAAATAGTATTTTGTTCAGATGACCTCTTTCTGAAATCAGATTCAAAGGTCAAGGGTTATATATAATCAGAGGGCATAAAAAATTTCTTAACAGAAAATAATGCATTGGGCAAGTCTTGTTCATCATCTTTTTAGCTCACCTGGCCTAAAAGGTCAAGGGTTATATATAATCAGAGGGCATAAAAAAGTTCTTAACAGAAAATGATGCATAGGGCAAGTCTTGTTCATCATCTTTTTAGCTCACCTGGCCTAAAAGGCCATGTGAGCTATTGCCATCACTTGGCGTCCATCGGCGTTCATCGTAAACTTTTTCAAAAATCTTCTCCTCTGAAACCGCTAGGCCAATTTTAACCAAACTTGCCCTGAATCATCACCAGGGTATCTAGATTCAAAATTATGTTCGATTAGTCCGAGGACCAAACAACATGGCTGCCATTACTAAAAATAGCACATAGGGG
The DNA here is from genome assembly GCA_002080025.1 of Modiolus philippinarum. NCBI lineage: Eukaryota > Metazoa > Mollusca > Bivalvia > Mytilida > Modiolidae > Modiolus > Modiolus philippinarum. The sequence continues at coordinate 119,928 of MJUU01009993.1, read as the reverse complement.
TGAATTACTGTTTTTGGCAAACAACTCAAAAACCATTACAGATATCAAAAATCTGACATGAAAGTAAAAGTGATCAGCATGACAAGATCTACCTGCCCTGCAATTTTGAAGAAAATCCGAAAACCGGTCTTGGAGTTATTGCCCTTTTTCCGTGAAAATTTCAAAATTTTGATATCCTTTATTTTTTATTGCAAAAACTATAACAGATAGAGGTCAACTTTAATTGCAAAAATGTTCAGCATATCCAGATCTACCCACCTTGAAATTTTGAAGAAAATCTGACTATCCATATAGGAGTTTTTGCCCTTTATTGGTCAAATTTAAGAATTTTGATACTTTTTGTCATCAATTTAAAAAATCTTCTCCTCTGAAGCCACTGGGCCAATTGCTACAAAACTTGACCTTTTAAAAAGTGTAACAGATAGAGGTCAAGTGTTTATTTTAAAAAAGTTCAGCATATCAAGACCTACCCACCCTGAAATTTGGAAGAAAATCCAAAAATCCTTGTAGGAGTTGTTGCCCTTTTTTGTGGAATTCTCAAATTTTCATATTTTGTCGTCTTTTATATCCATAACTAGAGAAGATGAAGATAAGTGTAAATTGATTAAAATGTTTGCCATGCTATGGCAACTTGTAAACTGGTGTTGAAAATTGTTCGTTGACCACCATTTTCAAAATGGCTGCCAAAAAAAGGTGGGAAAATTCAACATCGTCAGATTTCAATAAAATTTGGTTTCCAAATAGATATTGATGTTGTGACTTCAAAACAAGTGTTGAAAATTGTTCACTGACCACCATTTTCAAAATGGCTTCCAGAAAAGGCAGGAAAATTCAACATTGTCCGCTTTCAATGAAATTTGGTTTCCAAGTGGATATTGATGTTGCGACTTCAAAACAGATACTGAAAATTTTTCGTTGACCGCCATTTCAAAATGGCCGCCAAAAAAGTTGGGAAAATTCACCTTTGTCCAATTTCAATGGAATTTGGTTTCGAAATAGGTTTTGATGTTGCAAATTCAAACCAATGTAAAAAGTTGTTCGTTGACCGCCATTTTCAAAATGGCTTCCACAAAAGGTGGGAAAATTCAACATTGTCCGATTTCAATGAAATTTGATTTCCAAGTGGATATTGATGTTGCGACTTCAAAAGAGATGCTGAAAATTGTTTGTTAATTGACTGCCATTTTCAAAATGGCCACCAAAAAAGGCGAGAAAATTTAACATTGTCCAATTTCAATGGAATTTGGTTTTTTATGCCCCGCCCACAAATGTGGAAAGGGCATATAGTGTTACCCTTGTCCGTCCTTCCATACGTCCGTACGTCCGGTTAAGTTTTGCGTTAAAGTCCATTTCTCAGAAACTGTAGGAGATAGAACAATGATAATAATAGGTCAGTAGGTAGATCTTTGATAGTACTGTACTACAGAGCTCACTAGGTAGTTTGACTCTTTGACCTATATTTCATGCTTGAGTGACTCTGGTTAAGTTTTGCGTTTAAGTCCATTTCTCAACAACTACACATTATAGGACAATGATATTTCATCATATTACTTGCCTTGACGAATACTACCCATATCATTGACAATTAGGTGGCTTTGACCTACATTTTACGCTTCTGTGACTTTGGCAAAGTTTTGCATTAAAGTCCATTTCTCAAAAACTACACATTATAGGACGATATTTCATCAAATTAATTGCCTTGACGATAACTATCCAAATCATTAACAATTAGGTGGCTTTGACCTACATTTTACTCTTCAGTGACTTCGGTTAAGTTTTGAATTTTAGTCCATTTCTCAATAACTACACATTATAGGACAATGATATTTCATCAAATTAATTGCCTTGATGCGTACTACCCAAATCATTGACAATTAGGTGGCCTTGACATACATTTTATGCTTCAGTGACTTCGGTAAAGTTTTGAATTTAAGTCCATTTCTCAACAACTACCGGTACACATTATAGGACGATGATATTTCATCAAATTAATTGCCTTGATGAGTATTGCCCAAATCATTGACAATTAGGTGGCTTTGACCTCATTTTATGCTTCGGTGAATTTGGTTAAGTTTTGCCTTTAAGTTCAATTTACTCAACAACTTCACATTATAGGACACAAAATTTCATCAAATTAATTGCCTTGGTGAGTACTGCCCACATTAATGACAATTAAGTGGCTTTGACTTACATTTTATGATTAGGTTATCCTTTAGCGATTAATCTTTTAAAAATAATAATAAAGGCAATTTATTTCAAGAGGGTAACACAGTTAGTTACAAACTAATCTTCCCTGAGGCCCTCAACAATAATACATTTTGGCAGGGCATCCGTGGCTTACAGACACATTCTCTAGTTTAAATGGGTATTGATGTCGCAAGGTCAAACCAATGTTAAAAATTGTTCGTTTACTGCCATTTCAAAATGGCCACCACAAAAGGCGGGAAAATTCAGCATTGTCCGATTTCAATGAAATTTGGTTTCCAAGTGGATATTGATGTTGTGAGTTCAAAGCTGATGTTAAGAATTGTTCAATGACCGCCATTTTAAAATGGCTGCCAAAAAAGGCTGGAAAATTTAACATTGTCTGATTTCAATGAAATTTGGTGTCCAAGTGGATATTGATGTTGCGACTTCAAAAGTTGTGTTGAAAATTGTTTGTTGACTGCCATTTTCAAAATGGCCACCAAATAGGCGGGAAAATTCAACATTTTCCTATTTCAATGAAATTTGGTTTCCAAATAAATATTGATGTGGTAACTTAAAAATATAGTTTTAAAAATTGTTGTTGACCGCCATTTACAAAATTATGTCTCAACTTCAAAACTGGTGTTGAAAGTGGTCATAAGCAAGTACATTTTTGTTAAAGAAGTGCAACAAAGAAATATAGTAAAACAAGATCAGACTTTAAATACAGTTCAAGTGAGCTAACAAAGTTTGAGAGACTTAAGTTCAACTGTATGACTTAAAATGTTAGCTTCATTGTGGCAACTGAAAGCCAGGTGCGCGATACAGGCTCCTGGGAGTTGACAATGACAAGCAAGATATGGAAGAAAACAAATGCATCTTTTCTTACCTAAGGTGTCCCCTGTTAACTTATTAATAGTATTACATGGATAATCCAGATAATTATTTTATATTTAACAATGGGAGTTTGAAACAAATGCATCGCATATTGGGACAAATGCAGGGGTTAAGTCATGATTAAGTCAGCATCAAATTTTACTGCCCTGCACAGATTTTACTTGTTGTGTGCAAGCCTGAGAGCTCTTAAAGTTAAATCTATCCCTGCAAATAAGGATCAACTCCTTGATGATTTCTTGCATCTGTTGAATTGTGCTAGAAAGGCTACGCTCAGTTTATGTTAGAAACGGTGCGACCTCAAATTGTCTTTTTTCAGCTGTTATTTGTGGAGACAGCAAACATAATTAAATGCATCATATAAATGTATAGTCTGCCTATTGTCAGTTTAAGAAATAATTAATGAATTAAAAGAATTCAAGTTGCTAAAAAGGAAAAAAACATATTTGCATGTTTCCATTTGAAGCATTTTTTCAATAATTAATTATATATATAAATACGATCTATTTTTAATTGTCGTTTGAATAAAACAAACATCTATCAAATTATAAAATTCTAAAAGAGGGATGGCAAGTATAATAAGATAACCACATACTTTTCTATATAAGGTTAAATTACCATCGTTAGAACATTTGTTTTGGAGAAATTGACAAATGTACGTTATGAATGACATGTGAAACATATTCAACTTATTGGGTCATAAAAATCTCCTGACATAGCTTTATGTTAGAGTTGTAGTAATAGATGCAAATAAGATGGAGATCAAAAACGTAATGTATGCATTAACAAGCTTAATTTGTAATGTCTGACGAGGAAAGGTATGTCTCAGGTAAACTGATTGGTAAATTGAAAAATGAACAAGCAATTGGACAAGACTTTTTATGTGAATGAAATTTATGTTGATTTTGACTGATTGAAGTAGATTTAGATGAAATATACAAGATGATTTCCCTGTTTGTATCTGACAATTTCTATATGTTGTAAGTCTTAACTGTTCCTTAAAAGAATATTATTTAAAAAAGTCATGTTTTTTTNCACCTTTGTCCAATTTCAATGGAATTTGGTTTCCAAGTGGATATTGATGTTGTGAGTTCAAAGCTGATGTTAAGAATTGTTTGCTGACTGCCATTTTAAAATGGCTGCCAAAAAAGGCTGGAAAATTTAACATTGTCTGATTTCAATGAAATTTGGTGTCCAAGTGGATATTGATGTTGCGACTTCAAAAGTTGTGTTGAAAATTGTTTGTTGACTGCCATTTTCAAATTGGCCACCAAAAAGGCGGGAAAATTCAACATTTTCCTATTTCAATGAAATTTGGTTTCCAAATAAATATTGATGTGGTAACTTAAAAACATAGTTTTAAAAATTGTTGTTGACTGCCATTTACAAAATTATGTCTCAACTTCAAAACTGGTGTTGAAAGTGGTCATAAGCAAGTACATTTTGTTAAAGAAGTGCAAAAACAAGATCAGACTTTAAATACAGTTCAAGTGAGCTAACAAAGTTTGAGAGACTTAAGTTCAACTGTATAACTTAAAATGTTAGCTTCATTGTGGCAACTGAAAGCCAGGTGTGCGATACAGGCTCCTGGGAGCCTCTAGTTGACAATGACAAGCAAGATATGGAAGAAAACAAATGCATCTTTTTCTTACCTAAGGTATCCCCTGTTAACTTATTAATAGTATTACATGGATAATCCAGATAATAATTTTATATTTAACAATGGGAGTTTGAAACAAATGCATCACATATTGGGACAAATACAGGGGTTATGTCATGATTAAGTCAGCATAAAATTTTACTGCCCTGCACAGATTTTACTTGTTGTGTGCAAGCTTGAGAGCTCTTAAAGTTAAATCTATCCCTGCAAATAAGGATCAACTCCTTGATGATTTCTTGCATCCGTTGAATTGTGCTAGAAACAAACAGGATAAAAGGCTAAGCTCAGTTTATGTTAGAAACAGATGTGACCTCAAATTGTCTTTTTTTCAGCTGTTATTTGTGGAGACAGCAAACATAATTAAATGCATCATATAAATGTATAGTCTGCCTATTGTCAGTTTAAGAAATGATTAATGAATTAAAAGAATACAAGTTGCTAAAAAGGAAAAAAACGTATTTGCATGTTTCCATTTGAAGCATTTTTTCGATAATTAATTATATATATAAATACGATCTATTTTTAATTGTCGTTTGAATAAAACAAACATCTATCAAATTATAAAATTCTAAAAGAGGGATGGCAATTGCAAGTATAATAAGATAACCACATACTTTTCTATATAAGGTTAAATTACCATCGTTAGAACATTTGTTTCGGAGAAATTGACAAATGTACGTTATGAATGACATGTGAAACATATTCAACTTATTGGGTCATAAAAATCTCCTGACATAGCTTTATGTTAGAGTTGTAGTAATAGATGCAAATAAGATGGAGATCAAAAACGTAATGTATGCATTAACAAGCTTAATTTGTAATGTCTGACGAGGAAAGGTATGTCTCAGGTAAACTGATTGGTAAATTGAAAAATGAACAAGCAATTGGACAAGACTTTTTATGTGAATGAAATTTATGTTGATTTTGACTGATTGAAGTAGATTTAGATGAAATATACAAGATGATTTCCCTGTTTGTATCTGACAATTTCTATATGTTGTTAGTCTTAACTGTTCCTTAAAAGAATATTATTTAAAAAAGTCATGTTTTTTTTGTATTTGGACTGGACAAAAATGATTTTGTTAGCTTCCCTGGCTATTGACATGATGAGCTTTTGCCATCACTTGGCATCCATCGTTTAACTTTTCATTCAAATATTTTCTCCTCTGAAACCACTAGGGGCAATTTAAACCAAATGTAGTCACAATAGTTTTTGGATGGAACCCCTGTTTGTGATTTTATGTTCGTACCACATCAAAGATGGCCACCAGTGGGAAACATAGTTTAACATAGGACGCTATGGTAACTGCATCCAAAGATTTTCTCCTCTGAGACTGCTCAAACAATTTAAAAAAAAAATCTTGTTCATAATAGTCTTTGAGTGACATCTTATTAACAAAAGTTTAAATAGGCAGTGATGTTAACACAGGTTGAATTTTTCAGCTGGACTGTCTACCATGAACATATTGAAAAGGGGGGTAATAACAAAATTACCAAACAAAATTGTCAAGCGCCAAAGTCAAAGAGGCAAAAAGACAAAGCAGGTGGAAATTCACTGAAAATTGTAGACAGCAGTGGTCATGACTTGGTACAGGCATTTCAAAAGAAGTGGTGGGTAAAACGTGTATGATGTGCCAAACCTCCCCTTCATTGCAGTAGTGTTCGCAATCGGTAAGAACTCAACAGCAATGAAAATTACGCACACAAGAAAATACCCTGAAATATGGTAGCTTGGCCTCCTGAAAATATTGGATCCTATAGTTTTAAACAATTGAAGCTGTTCAGAATTAATACAAGATTTTGCCAAAACAAAAATAAAAAAAAAAACTTGCTGTGACTACAAAAGAGTTTTGTTGGAATAAAAGAAGCGATTGTTTCTTAATATGGATGAACTTTGACTTTCTATGATCAATTATTCCTAGTTAAATATATATATATTTTGTTCTTGTCATGAATTCTACCATACAAGGGACATAAAATGATATTTTGGTCATGACATAAAGATTGAATCATTACTTTTACGAAGAAAGAACACTAAGGTATATCTTTAAGAAATACTTGTAAAATATTGAATAAACAAATATAAGGATACGGAATAAATGTACATGGAACAAAATCCCTATAAATACATGCTAAGATTAAGCAAATGGCACAACGCTTTCATTGTTGTTCTTCACCTTGAAGTCACCATGGGGCCTTTAACATAGAGCAAATACTCTTAAGTCATAGTAAGTTCAAGATGGCCCTAGCACTGGTTTGAGCGGAAGTCACTAAGTGTTGAACAATGCCACATCCATGTATCCATTTTGTCGTGGATGCGGGGTCGTCAACAAGCATAACACTTGTTACTTATCTGCCAGAAATTTCATAGCGAGATTGGATTATCAAGTAAACTTCAGTGAAAAGTGAGAAAATATCAAATGGACACATGAGTCAATGTTTGTGAGACAAAAGTCCAATTTACATGCAGTATAAACTGAGATTGTTTTGTCACACATAGCTAGTCTGTCATAGTTATTCCAGGACAACCCCCATATTGATCAAATGTCTTTTCTATCAGTTAGATTTAACTTGTGTGTAAAGTAAGCGAGATTCAAACTGTCAGTCTTAATGGCAACATCACAAAAACAAACAAAACAAAGACATAACATTAGTAAGACACAGAAAAGAAAAAAAATGAATACATGCAAAAAAAGATAAACAACATGGACCCAATAAAAAACCATGAGTGAGATAAGGAGCATCATAGAATTAGCATCTCCTGCTTCTTAAAAAACACCCACCATGTTGAACATGTCAATTCCAGTAGAAAAGTGACTAACAACTTAAGTTGTAAAGGGAAATAACTCAATAAGGGAATAGAAAAGAACTCTACATAACAAGCTTAATAAAGAGTATGCACTTGTACTCGAAAAAGGTGAACATTGACTCCCATGCAGTATTCAACATTGAGCATTCACTTTAAGCTTACTGCAAAAAATTCAGCCCTTAAAGTCTGCTAGAATCAAATTAACATTGGCTTTTCAACAGAGGGGTTGTAAACCAAAATACCAACCTTACGGTTGACCAATCAAAGTTCGGGAAATTTGTGTGAAGCATAATATAAAGCATTACAATGCAAAAGTCAAAACTTCTTGAAGTTAATTGTGTTTGAAAGTTTTTTCAGGGCAAATCAGGGGTCACATTTGACAGACATATTTGTAATGATCATGATAAGTTACCCAACAAATTTTAAATCATTTATATGTTAGGAAAATTTTAAAATAAAATAGTCTCTACAGCTTTTTCCTAATTATAGACGGCCAACAGTATATCGAACCAGAAACACAAGTAATCAGAGCTTATTGTTTTTTGGATATATGATTTCTTTTGAATTCTCTACTGATCGTGATTATAGCTTCTCTTTTCATGACAATTAGAATCCTGATTAAAATCAATGTATTTGTACCGAAGTATAGAATTTTTGTACACTTTGCATTATGTCAGCTTGTCATAATCAAACAAAACGTGTTGTCTTTCCAGGTGTGTGTATTGGATAGTAATGGCTACTTTATGACGAGGACCATCAAGATTTAATGCCTTAAACGACAACTCACCTGACAAGAGCCACGAGTCCAGTAATATTTTATCACACAGTAATAAGTTTAACATCGAGATGGTGTGGACATTATGAACTGTAGATTTGTTAAAACAAGGATATTTTTATGTGCAATATTAACTTCACTGTGATCTCAACATTTTCTACGTATATATACAATTAAAGGTAAGACTGCTCATTTATTAATTCATTCAGTCTGTGTCGTTATCCACTAGCCCTATGCTCAGGACTAGTTAAACGATTTTGTTTTAACACAGAATCTTCTATTAGGGCTTGTAAAATTTAGTTCAGGCTAGTAGTACATTGAACCTTACTAGCCCCCTGGGCTAGTGAATCAAAATCAAAAAGTTTTTGGCGCAGACTGTCCATTGGAATTAATAAAAAAGAAGCGGAAATCAAGACTTTCAAGTCTTATTTCAAATGGATGCAAGAATAAGCCCAATGAAAAACAAGGTGCAGTATAGTTAAGGATAGAAAATGGCCAAAAGTGTGCATATTGCACCCATGTTATATTGCCATTCTTGAGACAAGCAGAAATTTTGGCGATAAAGCAAAGGTGGCAATTTATCAAGGGAATAATTACATAGAAACTATGTAGATTTTTTAATAATTGACCTTGAAAATGGTTGGCGATAAGTGCGGAACTGCCATTAAAGAGGGGCGGTATAGGGACGAAACACTACTGTATATTGTTGTTCCAATAGTTTTTCTAAATGACTTCATAATATTCCTTAAAAAAATATTAATATAATAAGCCAAGCAATTAGACACATATTTGTTCATTCTTGCTTTGGTACTTGAACCTTCGCGTATCATCTATGTCAACACCACCAGTACTTAATCCATTGCTCTAGACCAATGCATGGGCTGTCTACATAATGTACATGTAGATTGTATATAATATAGCTTTCTATAGCCTGGTGATGCCCTCGGTAAGGTTTTAATCTAGGGTTTTAACAAGGTATATGATATATACACATTAGCCTGCCCAGGCCTAGGGCAGATCAGCTGGGATGTAGTATCCTATAGCAGAGAATATTTAATGTCATTTGACATGGAAAGTTATTATCATGATAATGAATGGCAGATTTCCAGCACTAATTTTAGTGTTTGAAATAGCTGTAACCAGCTTGCCTGACCTTCGAGGCAGGCAAATTTTTATGTAGGAAAGAAAATTTGCAAAGTAATATAGTTATACACTTTAAAATATTCAGGGCTTTAAACTTCCTAGCCTGAGAATCCCTGGAAATGGAATATTGTCACCGAGGAACATTTGAAATTTTTGAAATTGTTTTATAGCATTCCAATTTTAATTATTTGTAAATTTTTATGTTGAAACTACTTAGGCCCTATCAAGTTAATTGGTAGATTCTCATCCACCTGTAACAAAAAATCTGGGGCGGGTGGGAGG